>CM076579.1:1232977691-1233046160 GCA_034641835.2 Pinus albicaulis | reverse complement strand
GCAACCAATATTTTAGCTGCTATTGACCCATTAATGCCCCTTAAGTACCAATGACCATGGAAACCCAATCCATGCCATGCACCCCATGTCATTGAAACCCCGTCTTATCATCCGGTACTTGTCTTTATTTGCATCGATCAAGACTGGCGTACGTTACAGTACCATTTCTCCCGGAGGATGCATTTATACATACATGAGACGGCCGGTACGCATCCTGTGGCTGTGTCTTGACCTACTTGCCATCGTATATACATATACCATATACGCCACAATACAATGTAGACATGGGTGTTTGAATTTTTAAATTCAAATTTGAAAACCCGCCCATTGGAAGTTGAAATTTTAAAGTTTGAAATATTGTTCAGGCCCGCGTTTTTTTGAGATGAAATATTTATCCGATTTGGAGTAGCAGAATGGGTGTCGATTCCGATTTGGAGTAGCAGAATGAGTGTCGATTCCGATTTGGCGATATTTGTAGTTATTTTGTATTCATAATGTTGTTAATGGGTAGACCATAATAATTTTACTTTTCTCAGGGATTGTAGCTGCTATGGGCTTCTCTGGTTTTCTGTGCGGTGTGGCCGTCTCCACAAGCAGATGAAGGTACGTAGCAGAATAATTTTCGTTGCCTTCCAAAGATGTGGCATTCTCATCATACAGTATGGAAGCGGAATGCAGCCACGAGACTTCATTCTTGATGATCTGAAGATTGGTGTGTCTCTGACTTTACAGGATTTTCCACCTTTGGATGTGTCTCTGGACTATTTTGTGTTTCTATCCCAGTAGATGAAGAATTGGGGTTTTGGGGTTTCTAGAACAATATTCGCTGCTGGAGAATCTGCCATGAAAAATCCAGTTAAGCTTCATGAAAATAGGAGTTAATCTTTGTTCTCATTTAGAAATTCATGATATTATGAATTAATGGCCACTTTCCACATAAACTATTCTTGTTGAAAATCTAGTTAAGCTTTATTCTTCTATGAGAAATTGCGGAGATTAATAAACTGATGCGCCATTCCATAAATGAGAGCCTGAGTCGTTGCTTGAAAATGGAGCCATTTCTGGTAACAAGCGGATCTTAAAACGTTGTGTTTGGCAAAATAAGGATGATGAGAGTTTTAAGTAAGGATCAGACTAAGTTCGACCCGAGCGTTCTAAGTTTGGGCAAATTTGAAAGGATGATCGGAATTTTGAGTTTTAGCCCAATTTTAAGGAATGATGAGAGCTCTAAGAATGTTGGAATTTATCACGTAGGTGGGTGGAACTTTGCTGCGAAGATCTGGTTCTAGAGAAAAAAATATATTTTGATTGTTATTATGTTTCCTATTATTTAAAAATATATAAATAAATTTTGATGGATAATAACGAAATTTAACACAAAATGATGATGTAAGTTTATTTAAATATATGGAAAATTTTATGAATAGTTTTAAATTAATAAGTTTATGTTATTGCGGCATAAAATATGGCGCTGTAATGTTGAGATTGCGTCATAACCCATTGTAACTGATATGCTATAAATTTTGATAGATAATAACGAAATTTAATACAAAATGATAATGTAAGTTTATTTAAATATATGGAGAAATTTATGAATAGTTTTAAATTAATAAGTTTATGTTAATGCGGCATAAAATATTGCAGTGTAATGTTGAGATTGCGTCATAACCAACTGTAACTAGCTGATATCATACTGTGAATAAAAGAACCAAATTGGTTATACTTTATTTCACTTTAATTTTTTAATTGATATTGTTTTCTTATTGTTAATTTTGAAATATGTTTATTTTAGTTATATCAATATATAACCTATTATAACTCAATATTATTTCATAGTTTGAATTAGAAATTAATGTATTATTTATTATTAAGTTTATGTGTTATTGTATTGAGAGGTGCATTCTACAATTTAGTAGGAGATTTTATCCATACTGAATTTAAAATTGACAAATGTTTTTTCTAAAAGAAAAAAAAATTATATATATATATATTATTGAAATAAAGAAAAAATGTTTAATATGATAAAAAAACAAAAATGAATATACATGTTTGGTTACTTTTAATTAAATATTATAAATATCAATATTTCCATTCTCACTGTGCTCACTTTCAACTATAAATAATTTAAGTAATATAATTTTATATCAACTTTATAAAGAGAGAGAAACTTATATATACACACACTTTTTTAGCATGAAGAAGTTTTATTATTCTTATACATTGTAAAATATTTCAGTATTAAACTTAAATAAACTATTTCAATATCTATAATAACTAATTTAGTTGAATATCAATTTATATTTATATAAATATCTATGATAACTAATTTATTTAAATATCAAATTATATATATAAAGAAAATGAGTAAATGAAATTAAAAAAAAGAAATCAATGGCTTCCAAATATCAAGAAAATGTGTAATTCATTTAATTCTTAACATGAAAGTAATATATAATTCTTAATATGAAATTAATATATAGATTCTTAAAAATATTATTAATAAATAAAATTCAATATGGCTCATAAATAAAACATTTAAATATAATATTTTAAATGGAGTAAATATTTAAAAATTTATAGTTAGAACATTTCAAGTAGTCTCACTATTTTACATTTTGGTCCTTTTTCAAGAATATTTTTGGTAGATTTTGTCTCAAATCTAGAAAATATTTGATGGAATAGCAAATTTAAGTTGTGCATTGTACACAATCCAAGTTTGAAAGGAATTTTCAAAGGCATTTGAGTTCATTTATACATTCCAAAATTCAATTTAAATAATATATATATATATATATATATAGAGAGAGAGAGAGAGAGAGAGAGAGAGAGAGAGAGAGAGATGTATTTTATCCATGCATTTAACAATTGTATTGAGGGATTAAATATTTAGAGGTGCAAAAATAGGTTTGCACCTCAAGAGAGATTTGATCCCTTTGGATGGTTGCTTGATCAATAATTAAGATGGATATTTTTTTTTCAAAAGAAAAAAAAGAAAAAACAAAAATTTCATTAGTAAAAATTGTTCAAATTACATGGGTATTCAACTATTTACATACCTTTGATGGCAACCATACTATGTGAATCATGAATCTTTCAAGGTTCTAACATCAATTGGAATTCTCATGACTTTACTTACTGATACTTTTATGCGGTCTAATTGTTAGAAAAATAATCATCACAAAGTTCATTGTAACTCCTCTATATACAAAATTAGCTCAGTAGAGCCTAAATATACCATACAATAATCAAGAAAAACACCTTTGTTAGCCTGATCAAAACCTTCAAACTGAAATGAAACCTAGATGGATTCTTTGACAAGAACTAAAAATTTGATCCTACTCGGATCTATGTTGCTTCCCTCTTTTGATAATCCATCTTCCACTTTTGAGCATGGCCCAACTTGGTCCAATTTTATTCAAAAGACTCTGCAACTCAAGGAGCGGAGTGCGTGGTCCAGTGAGGATAAATCAACCGCACAGAGTTTAGTGACTTTTGGGCGAGTCAAAGCCCATCTTTTTGTAAAGGGATCGAGTTTATTTTATTAGTTTTGTGTTTGCCCATGGTATGTGGACCATGGTTTTTTTAAGAGGTAAAGGCTATATAAACAAATATCATATTGAGTCGAAGTTAATAAATTGTATTTCATGGTCGAAGCAAGGTTGTAATTGTTTTATCTTTTTGTGTTTTAGGCCAAGGGAAGGCTCTTTAGGTGTGTGCACAGAGGCCTTGAAGAGTCTGTAGCTTTGTGCACAGACCACCTGCAGCTGTGTGTGTAGGTCGACGAAGTATATGTACTGAAGAGTTTTACCAATTGAAGACATCTATGTGTGTATACATTGTATTTGCTTATTATCAGTGTTGTGAAGTTATTTATATGCTTTATTTATGTTTTAATTATAAAGGCATAGTGCGCATAAGTCTTGGTAGGTGAATGAAATATAATATGTTAGAGTAGATAAATGCATCTGCGCAGTTCCAAATAAGCACAAGTAAAATTTTAGCAATAAATCCACATCCTACTTTCCCTCTGGATGCGGAAACTTGATTCTGACATCCCCCAATATTGTCTCGGTTGAGACTGTGATCTGCGCTACAGGTCGTTGTCGAAAGGGCTGGTAATAAAGGATTTTTTTGGTGCGTAGCAAATTCGAACCTGGGTCGAAGCCCATTTGAGCCAAAAAATGGTTCTGTTGTTGGGACTGAGATCCATTTGAGGGATATGTAGATGTGGCATCTGTCCAAGAAGGAAATACAAGACTAGGAAGAACTGAAAGAACGGGAATTTTCAGTTCAAGAAAACAGAAATCTGCCACTATCGACTGAAGCTTGGTTGTAGAGGTACATTTTCAAAGAACAACACGAGATTTTCTTCGCGACGCTTGCTAATGAACTTCATAAATGATTATCAAGGTTGACTGAGAACAAGACCATTTTTAAGAACGAAGAGCCTATTGCATAGAGCCTTGAATTGCTACAACGACTCAAGGAGATCAATAACAACATATCAAGAGTTGTTGATTTCTGGATCAAAAGTATACTAGGAGGATTTATTACTGGATTCGCAATAGACACATTTGTATCTTACAGTGAAGCTTAACGAATATTTTTCAAGGGTCCACGAGATAAGTATCTAAATTCTTTGAAGTTGTGGATTAAAAAAATATGTGAAAAGGGTGTACTACGAATGTAGTCAAATTAATGTTTGGGTTGAATTCTAAAGGTGGATCTACGTGAAGGGGAAAATGATACAGAGTAGATCGCGAAAATTACATTGAGATTGATTACAGTCCATTTTTTAGTGGCTCTAAGAGCAAAGAAGAAAGAAGTAATCCAATAACCCCTAGAGGTGTGTTGAAGTCAGGAGTTGAGAATAATCAGGGCACCTTTGGGATTCCCCACCCCGCCACACCCTTCACCCCCTATCCCACTCCCTACACTTTCCTTCCACCTCCAACTCCACCTCCCCACCCCTAGGAAACATGGATAATGATATCAAGTTACCGATCTTTAGAGGATTCGGATCAGGGGATCCTAAGAAATTCTACTTTTTAGTTGAAGACTTATGGAATGCAAGACATATCACCAGTGAATGAAGTACTCAATTTTCACCCAAGTGCTCAACTGATCCGGATTTATGCAGGAACGCAACAGAATAAACTTATAACCATAAATACAGAGATGCAGCGGAAATAACACTTCATTTCATTAATATCAAAGAACTGAAATTTGCTTACAAACAGAATGGAAATAAAACTAGCTAGGGCGCTGGTAGCTATCTCTGAGAAGAGATGTGGCAGCTACAGGCCTCTGAACTGAGTTACAATGAGGCTTGAGGGCCTATTTATGATTGAGAAACAATGGAGAACCCTAAACATCCAAAAACCTAACCCTAGGATATGAAGCGCCAAAACTATGGGCCCCGTTTGGGTAAATTGGTGTTTCAACTTCCCAGGGACGTAACTGTGGCATACTATCTCCGTTTGACGCATATGATACATCATTAGAAAGCTCTATCCGAGGACTACAACTTTCACCATGAATATCATTTTGAAGCAGAATGATATTCATTGGAAGCGCGATGCCCAAAAAACGTCGTTTAGGGCCTCAAAACGGCTCCGGAAGTTCAGGACCCGAAAAACTGCTAAAAATAGTAAGTTATGCTGAAACTGAAAAACTGAAAGAGACAAAGGTGGGGGCCCAAGTGGAATAGGCGGGTGGCCACCAATATCCACCTGGATCATCAACACTCCATTAGTTCTCCATGATTTCGACAAAAAATTCCAGCTGACCATCTTCTAGAAATCGGTCTCAGCTCGATCATCCTTATGAAGCAAACTTCTGGAGTATTACGCAATTATGCCAGAGATAGGAATGGTTAGAGTTTGGTTATCTTAGGTGGAGCGAAATGTTAATTGTGAACAGTCATAGGATCTCGATATCAATTGGTTTCAAATGTTTACAATGAACAACACTCTTTACTATTTTATAAATGTAACTATGCCTATAAAGGCTAATGTAATGTCACGAGTTAGTTAGCAAAGACTGCCACTCCCATTTTGTTTTCAAGTCTTATGGTAAACTCTTTCACTCAGTAATCGAAGCTCGGTTTGTGATTTATCATGGTGAATTCACTTAGTTTCTGAATTATATGCGTTGAAGTTTAGTTCGCTTTTGTAAGTTTTTAATCCCAAGTGTGGCAAGGGCCCACCACAACCTCGGAAATTTTATTCATTAAAGGTAGAATTTAGTATGTCATGTGATTATTATTAGTTTTTATTTCATATTTACATTTTCAATTCTAGTTAATAATGTGTATCTTTGAATTGTTCATCACAAGTTCGATTTCACTATATTTGATTGTGTTCTGATGTGATCTAGTGGAAATTCGCTTATCCTATTGTGAACTGTGTGAATATTCTGATTGAGTATTTGATAAAAATTATTGTTGGTCTCTATTCATTTTAATCCAGTTGCAAGATACCATTGTGGATTTAATTAGCGTGAATTTTAATTGAATGCTCCATCGAACAACAACATTTATATATTGGAAGGATTGGATGGGTATGCATGTTAAATTAAACATAATAAAAATCCCATGTTCCCTTCAAACACAATCACAGTGAATTAATGGACAAAGAACTGTGTGCGTTAAAATCCAAAATTATATTTCTATTTATTCATAGATTTAATCCTTTCAAAAATCTCTGTGTTGTATCAATAGGCCCTAACCTTGAATGGTATGCACATTCTCTCATAGATCAATTTCTTTGTACCTATAGGTGCCATTAAACTAAGATGTGAATAGGAATTGATTTGGTATGTTCACTGTCCAATTGATTTTGGAAAGACTGAGTGACAGGGATGTTGTTTTTATTTTGAGTTGCTTTCAAAGACTGAGTAGATTTTTATATGTATGTGCCAAATAATCATATCATTTCAATTTAAGTATTGTTGATTTTGAGAGTGATTCTAAATTCAGTAAGACATTGAGTGTGATTCTGAATGAAGATAGTGTGAAAGGGTGAATTTTTTTTACGGAGTATTGAAATACATTTTAAGTTAATATTTTTAGTTGTGAGTGAGTTCAATTGCAGTAAGAGTGTGTGAGAATTTCCAATCTTAAATTGGGTGAGAATAGTTTTTTTTACGAAGGATTGTTTCCTGTAGTTTACTTTTTGAATAGATCGATATCACAGTGTTGTATTTGATGGTTAATTTGATAAATTTTGAAGTTTGGGAATTTGCATTGGTAGATAACAGAGTGTGATTCATTTCCCTTGAAAGAGAGAGGTTCCAGTTTCATTTGAATTTCATAGATTACTTGAAGAGTGAAGCAGATAAGTCCACGTCAAGTTGTGATGTAAGTTGAGTTTGAATATCAGTATTGTCTTTCAATTGATTTATTCTTATTGCATTTATGTGTGTGATTAAATAGAATTTCTTCGTTCTACCTTGCCTTTTATTTCTGAAAATAGAGTTAGGGTTTAGTGAGTTATTTTCAGTTTTGAAAATAGATTCAATATTGCTTTCAAGGGTGTTGAAGAGAGTTAAAGTGTTTGTTGAGTCTTAGAGATCCGAGTTGTTAATTTCATTTGATTGAGTGAGTGCATAATTCTTTAGAGATTAGAGTTGAGTTGTTAATTTCATTTGAGCAGGTGTGTACACAATTCCTTAGAGTCAGGGAATTTAGATCATTTCTTAGCCAGCATTCCCTTTTTGTTTATTTTTGAAAGAAGCATTAAAGTTTGTGTATGTGGAGCTCCTACCATTTTAGGGTTTTCAATTTCAAGTACAGTTTTAGGGTTTAATGCAAGGATTAATTTTGAGATTTCAGTTTTAAGTTTGTTTGGATTGAGTTGTGGTTAAATACACTAAGTTTGCAATTATTTACTTCAAGTTCAAATTTCATTTGAAATAAAAATTAGCGTTTCACTTAAGTGCATTTTCCTGAGCAGAATTGGATTGATTCAATAAAGATCTTAAGATCTAAAGCTGAATTCGATTATTTTTAGTGGGATGGTTTGATTCCCTTTCTGAAAGTTGTTTATTCATAATAATTTGTGTGTTTTATTACTTAGTTGATCATTATAAAGGAAACATTAAAGCTCTGACCTACAAACTGACTCAAGAAGTGCAGTGTAGCTCATGTTTACGAGCCCGAATTGACAATTAAATATTAAGAGCTTTAATTCACCAATTAAAACTATCAACATTTTGGCGTCATTGTCGAGGAGTTGTAATTTTTTATTCAAGTAACTATTATCATAGTTTCAGGATCTTGCAGGGTTTTCAGAGGGCGAAGAGTGTACGGTAAGACATGAGTGAAGAGCCACACATCCACTTTTGTGGGGTTGCTCCAAAGTCTGGCTGATTATTGCTTGTTCTTGAGTTTTTATTTCCTTTTTCTTTATGCATAGAAGTAAAAGTATACCTAGGGATAGTAAAGTTAGATTCATTTCCAGTGCTTTTTTTCTTGCTTTTTTTAGTAATATTGTAATTCATTTTTAGAGTTTACAAATATTCACAATATTATAAATGATCCGACAATTTGAACAACTAAGACAAGTGCTAATTATGGTACATTATAGTATAAATTAGAAAACGAGTAAAATGAAAAGGACATTGATTTTAAGAAAGCATTATTATTTTTTTTTTAAATTTAAGAAAAACCTAACTTGATGTTAGCTATATATATAAATGGTTTGCTAATAGTAAATGGTATTTATTAAAATGCAAAGTCACTTAGTAGTAATTTTATAATTTTTTAATAAACTACTTATTATTATTATTTTTATTTAAGTATTAATTTAATAAATATAATTTATTTCAAATGATTATTAATCTAAATTTTTAAATAAAATAATATCTAGGAATTTTTTAAAATGATGGATTATAGTAATTTATATTAAATTAAATAAAGAATTAAATAATATTATTCATAGTGTTTTTTTTATATCTTATATTTTTGAAGTTTTAAAATAAAAAAAATTAATTATCATTTAAATTAAATTTTAAATCAATTTTTTTAAACTATTTTGGAATCATTAATTAAACTCAAATCAATATAAATTTATAGTGATAAAAATTAACATTTAAATAAAAGAAAATCTAGATGGTTTGTCTCTTATTCTAGACATAGATATAAATAGTATTTCCTATTAATGGTTGTCACTTACAACTTTCAACAAACAAAAGCCCATGAGAAATTTATATGATACCTTATAAAAATCCACGACTGGTGCATGGATAGGAAGTTAGGAATAAGAGTGTCACGCCCATCCATATCCAAACACCAAAGATTGCCAAAAGAAGGGGCAAGTACCTAGTGAAGTGGGCCCATAACCACCACAGACATCCAAAATAAATAAAGGTGTCACGTCCAACCATTTCTAGATAAAAAAGATTGCAAAAGAAATAAAATAGTGCCCAACAAAGCGAGCCAAATTCGTCACATGAAACACAATGTTGCGACCAATCTAAGAAAACACAACTCGCACATTAAAAGGATAACAACTACCATGCATAAAACAAATCGAGAACCACCTGAAACCACCATACTGCACCAGCCACCATCCATGCTCATTGTTTGCTTTCCAAAGACAAAAATATTTTCTAGAACCCTTGAATTGGAACCAGGAGTATCCATCTGGTCCCCATCATCTGAATCACAGGAAATATGACTTTCCACATGTGCTAGGTGGGAGTCAATCCTATCCAAGAAAAACCTTTGATTCCTGAGCATCCTCTTGATATCCTATAGGGAGGGAAACATATTATATTTATCCACATGCTTATCTCTCAATACCAGGCCCAATGAGGTCTTCATTAGCTAATGAAGAACCACAAAGTTTAGGTATTGGTTCATCCTTCCCTTTGTGTGCCTAGGGTCAGGAACCCTAACTAAAACGTCCTTTAAAATCTTAGAGTCTAAAAGGAATTACCTTTCCTCCCCCACTTTAGACTCAAGTTCACCAATTTTCTTTCCAGTATCTCGCAAAATTGCATTGAAGTAAGTGGATGTTGAGTCATGATAAAATAGTCTTGCCCCTCATTTCCTTGGTCGAGCTCTTCCACCTCCTCCCACTATACACCTCATTCCTTCTCTTGGCGACATCACAAATACTCGGGGACGAAACTTATTGCGACTGCAATTATTGCCACTAACTGCAAAAGGAGAATAGGACAGAGGACCCACCAGATAGGACAATGGATGAGTCTTCCTTCATCAAGACCCCTTCACTATTGACCATTGAAATGTAGAAATTTTAATAGAAATTATGTATTGCCTGGATTCTCCTGATCTAAAAATTATATGCCAATGTTAAATACATAATCGCTTCTACAAAAATATTTGCAGAATTTAAACACGATTGTTAATTGCAATATCATGAAGAAAGATCAATCACACATAACACAGATGTTTTTACAGGGAAAGAATAAAGCAAAAACCCCACTATCATATATTGTGTATATATCATGGATCATGAAACAATCTCATACAAAGCTCCAATCCAAGAGCTCTCAGTACAATATACAATCGTCTCACACTGTCATATAAAAATTGGCAAATTCATGTGCCAATTTACTGCCTCCAAACAGCCTGCCTCCACTGCACAATCCTAGCTGATAGCAATCCCTCAATGAATGGAATCCTACTTGCCTTGACTGCACAATCCTCATGGGCATCTCCAATGTGTGTGTGGTCGCATCTGTGCACCCATTAATGTCACAACTGATAGTCAAACTATCCCTTTCACCTACATCTCAATTGGGTCTCCACTGAATCTGACATGCATGTAGTTAACAGTAGTAAGTCTTCAGTTGCATGTGAGACCACTGATTTTGAATTAATTAACAATTAATTCACTGATCTCTCACTAGTGTATCTTTAGATACAACTAGTAAAACTGAGTTTAACTCAGTTAACTGAGTTAAACTACTTAACTCACATAACTACACATCCAACTCTGTTACAACTTTGAATCACTCAGTTACAACTAAGTCCACTTGCATGTCCCACCAACCAACCTCTGAACTCGAATTTCCTATAGCTAACTGATTTTCCATTTCAGTTAACTATTTCCAAGTGCTCATTGAGAATAGATTATTGTTTATTGTCCAACTAATATTAAGGGATAATAATAGTCGACATGCATCTATAAATAGACATGCGATCTGTAAATAGAACTCACACATACATGTATAAATAGACCATCATCTATAAAGAGAATTTTCTCATGCATCTATAAATAGAATTTTCTCATGCATCTATAAATAGACCCCCACCTAAAAATAGCCTGAGGCTCCATCCCAGTGTAGGTGCATAATTTTCATTAGGATCTTCTTATTGAATCTCAACACGAACAAGAAAAGAAAAACACTAGGATTGTAAGACCTCAACTCCCATGAGAGCACAACCCCCAATAGAGGATCCTTTACATGTAGGTTCCTCTATTGGGTGTTCTCAATTGTGGCATCCCTTGACTTTTATATATTTATTTTTTTAAAATTACATAGTTTAGAAAAAGTTCTACTATCTAAACACACACATAACTCTTAAGATGTGTGAAAATTTACAAAGAAAAAATTTCATTTAATGGAAATTTGACAGATTATACGACACTAAATTTCCTTGCAAAAAATATCATTAGGACAACAACATAATTCTCCACAAATTGTCTTTTACTCCGAATCAAAATTCACAATGCTTATATGAATTTTGAGGGCTTCAATTCGATAAAAGAGTAAAAACTTGAAATTTAATCACCACATTGTGCCCAAAAGTGTAACCCATATTCATGCATTCACCCATATATATTTCCCGCATAAAGGAGATTAGTGCAGAACCACAACTACAAGGGACCAGTTGAAAAAACCTCATTCTCTTCAATCACAAGTGAACCAAGTACCATTAAAGAAACCAATACAAATATTTTCTTAACAATATAAACATATATTTAATGCCACATGTTACAACGAGTTGTAATTAGTTCTCACTTGTCGTTGTCACCCCCAAGCCAAATTCAAAACACTGAGTTAATTTTTCTCAAGGTATCAAAAACCAATTGTTGGTTGAGACAGGGATTCCAAATATTCTCCCACCTCCACCCATCAACTAATTAGTAGTCAAAAAAATTCAAAGGGAATCCATAGGCCTGTTGCTCTACCCTTGAGTTTTGTAACAACCAATAAATTCCAGGGGATCCAAGGGCTCCATCTCCACCATGAAGACATGTAACAAAATGGTTCCACCCAATAAAATGAGTTCAAAACCCACTGCCAAAAACTAGATGAACAAGAAAATGAGACTTAAGAAGTTTCTCTTACCAGTATTCCAAGGACTAAGACTCCACCCCAAACTGCCACGAGGATATAAAGAAGAACATCTCCACCCTTCAACACCAGGGCATCTAGAGACTTAATCCTCACCTAGAGGAAATTATTTTTCATGCTCCTATTGCTCAGCCAAGATGTAAATCTTCTTTGAGTGTTGTAAAAATGTGTAGAAATCCTCCTCTCCTCTAATTTCTTCATTTTCCTTATAAATAGAGGAGAGGAGGATATCCCAAGGAATCAGGTCACCAACCAAACTAAATAATCATAGGACATTGACTATATTTTACAACCATATGCCGCCAATCAACCCTAGTGGATGTTGCCAAAAAAACAAGCAAAACCACAACAAAATTCATAACAATTGCATCGCCGTAAACAACCATAATAGTAGTCACAACAATTAAAAAAAAAATCACAATTAAAAAAAGGGTGAAATCCCCATGACCTCAAACACATCAAACAACACCACAGTAGACATCCAACACCTTTCATATAATGATACCAATAACACACCTTTATATATTTTCAGTGCTCCACGAGCCTTTCATTGTGGAATGAGAACAAGTAATGAGGAGAATTCTTGAATGATTAGTAATAAGAGAGTAGGTTATAAAAGGAATAGGGTAACAAACGGAGATACAAAAATATGCTACGATTCTCAGATAAATTTAGTGTTCCTGGTGTCTAGCTAGGATAGAATGTTGATGGTTGAGTATAAATTCTAATGTTGTTCGAGAATGGATCTCTAGCCAGGGTAGGTTAGAATTTTTTCTCCATTTGTCCTTCCTTTCTCGTTGTAAAGCCAATATGTCTAGCTAGTATAGTTGTAAAACAAATGTATCCAATCTTTGTATCTCTAACAACATTCAACATTGTCACAGTCTCGTCCACCTATCATTGATGGGTTGTCACTAATGTTCCTAGATGACCTTCCATTGTTATTATAGATGAGTTTCTCTATGATAAATAAAATATTAGGAATGATAAGGAAATTATTATGAGATATATAGTTATATATCAAGTCTAGGAACTAGTAAAAATATTATGTTAGGAGAAAGACTAGTCAGTATGTCTTAAAGAACAATTATTGTTTGTTGAAAGGCTCTCTCCCAATATATATTCTAGGTCTTGGTTTATTGCAAATTTAAGAATTATCAAAGTTCCACTTGCTATACCTCTCATCATACCTTTAAATGTGGTGATGAGGGCCACCCAAACCTCATCAACTAGATTTTATAACTATCAAGAATATACTCATTACTCTCCACCTATTGAACTTACTTACTTACTCATTCTTATTAATACCTGCTCCCCAACAAGGAAATGAAGACATAACTATGATTACTAACTATATAACTTCATGAATAACTCACTAAGGAACAAGTTGAAGCAGTCAATTCAGTCAAAATATATATCCCACCCCCCGCCATAGCTTGAGAAATGAAAACTGAAGTGTGATTATCGATTTGAATTAATCAGAATAGATGGATTACCTTTTAGGGTCCTAGGGTCTAGGGATCAAATGTCTTTGCCTCTTTTTATTCAATTTAGGAATTTGTATATCATTTTAGCCTATGAACTTTTGTTGTCATAGTCTAAAGTATCATTGTCTAGGGTACCTGTAAATACTTGTGTAAAAAATGAGTTTATTAGCCTTAACTCGAATTTGTAAGGTCATGAAGGGTCCATGAGGAGTCATCATTAAAAAATAGTAATCATGAGTGGTTAAAGATATTATAAGTTAGTTGAGGAGGTAATGTCAGTCATATGAGTCATTTAGAGTTAGTTATGGAGTCAGTGAGTGTCATGTCCTAATCATGATTGTCAAAGTACCATCTAATGTCATCATTTAAAACCACCAGCATGACAAGAAAAGAGTGTTGGGTGGCATAAAATTCAAATCTCCTTGAACCTTTATCATTTTCCCTCATATGTGATTCAATTCGATCTTTGGAGTAGTATAAAGGTGCAAGAAGGTTTCTGAATCCAAAGCAGAACATTCAAAGCTCATGGGAAAGAGTCTGTTGCACATTTGTTGTGCAAGTTGGAGTCAACTATCTTGAAGGTATTTAGGCATTGAAAAAAATATTTCAATTATTAGTTCTACACCATCAAACTACCATTCCAAGCATACCCATTTTCTCTGTTTTTCCAGGAAATTTCTGCAACCATATCAACCATGGAGGTCTGCTACACTCTGCTATGAATTTGCTCTGAAATTTACTTTTTTAGCCATCATTTTCAAAAGCAGTTTCCAACCAAATGGAGCTGATTTTTTTAAAATGGAAAGATCTTTTATCAAGAATAGAACAAAGAACAAAAACCTCTCTCATTTTATGCAAATTGGTTACATTTTAGGAGTTACGAGGGTCACTTTGGGACTCATGTTTCATAGTTTACTTAATCCAGGTTAGTGCACAATCTAACTTTTGTTACACAACTATATCAGACAGGCTTACTTTTGCATTTTGACATTTTAGGACCTTCTACAATTATGTCAGTGGACAGGATAGGTATGGATAGGTGGATAAGCTTTCTTTTCTGAAGATTGATGTTGCCAAGTTTTTTGTCAATCTTTTGATATGATGTTTCCAAGATTGAGATTGTCTTGATCTCCTTAGTTGATAGGAGATACATTGTATCTATTATCTTATTGTTCATGCAATAAAACCTTCCTAGTTGTATTCAAACATAATAAGATATGAAAAAACGGTTGGATTTGGGAATAAAGAGGTTTGTATATTTTATTTTATAAATGTAAAATTATCAGTGCAGAACATTTGAAAATTTACCAGAGATTCCTGTGGTATGATTTTCAAGTTCCCTGTTTCCCTTCTTATGTGTATGTTTGTTATCTATATTTTTCATTTCAATGTTAAATATTCACCTCTAAATTGGATATAAGTAGTTCAAAATTCATTTTTGTTGGTGCGATAAATGACTTATTTCCTTACTAAAACAATGTTGGAATTCACCCTTGGTTAGGTGCTCCTGTATGGTATTCTTATTGATATTTGATCAAAGGATACATGTTTTCGAATTCATTTTTTAATCATGCTCTCTCTCGTGTGATTGAATATATTTTGTGTATTTCCATTCAAAACTCACCCATTATACTATGAGAAATGTTATAACTTGAAGTAATGCCTGCCTTGCCTCTGTTTTCATGAGTGCCTCCTGTAAGATCTGATAATTTTGTATAGATATTTGAATCATGATTCCATGCCTAATGGACCTCCCTCTTAAGTTTGTCAACTAACATCATTGATTGTTATTTTTAATTTACAGATATGACCTTTTTTTTATGTCCTCGAGCCTTATTGTTTTTACATTTTGACATTATTTCTAGTGAGGGAGCCCCCTTCAGTTAGAGAAGGTCAATTTCTAGCCAAAAGTGGTTTGTGATTACCCTTGTAAACCTTTTCTTAGCCTATAGGTTCAATTATTGGGTGCTAACATTACCAAACCCCGATTGATCAAGTGGGTAAGCTATGGGCCACCTTGATCAGGCCTAAGACCTGTAGGCGTTCGAACCAACATATGAAATGTCGTGACAGACCAACACCATTTTTTATGGTTGTATATAAGAACCCTTTTCCTTTGAAAATGGAGTAGAGGGCTTCCCCTCTCACTTAAATCAATGCTCAATTGAGTGTGCTCTCTATTTTGAAAAAGGGGGGCCTTACAACTCTTTTCCACTTTCAAGGGGTGTAAACAAAGAGATGACCTAAGCAGTGAATCAAAAATAGACATTAGCTTCCACTCTGGTCTGCCCACCGATGACAATTAGGCATCCTTATACTTTAGTAGTATTCCCAGTATTAGGGAAATGTCACCTCCTTCTGCCTGCCCTTTCAAAGTTATCTCTTCCCCGAGAAACAAAACGAACATCCCGCTCCTTACAAATAAAATATTTAAGTTTCTCTACCATTCTCCCCCTCCTGCCTAAATTATTCTACAAATGCCCCCACTGCTAATGGATACCAACACCTCCAAGCTCCCGAACTACGTAATGAGCCCAAATTTTCTTCAACATATAATTCCACTTTTCAATCAACGTCTTGTCCCCCCAACCACAATGTCATAGAGATCTCTCCAACAATGGACATTCAACAATGCAACACTAGCATCACCCACACACATCGCCAATTTCGTGCATGGCTAGATGAAATCCCATGGATGCATATATGCTCAATTTGCAAGGAATCATGGGATTTGGACATTCACATGGAAATATTACGTTTCTAGGATATCCATTAAATATAATACCCAATGTTAAGAGGGACAAACCGTTAGGGACCTCTATGATAGAGAAATATGTGCACTTTGGGTATATCTATTCTGGGTATCTCCTTATCACAATTTCTGTTGTAAGATATGCATAACAAGGGTTAGGAGAATCCAGGCAATACACAATTTCTATTAAAATTTCTACAGTTCAATGGTCAATAGTGAAGGGGTCTTGATGAAGGAAGACTCATCCACTATCCTATTTGGTGGGTCCTCTATCCTATTATCCTTTTGCAGTTAGTAAGATATCCTTTGGCAAGACTATTTTATCATGACTCAACATCCACTTACTTCAATGCAATTTCGCGAGATACTGGAAAGAAAATTGGTGAACTTGAGTCTAAAGTGGGGGAGGAAAGGTAATTCCTTTTAGACTCTAAGATTTTAGAGGACATTTCAGTTAGGGTTCCTGACCCTAGGCACACAAAGGGAAGGATGAACCAATACCTAAACTTTGTGGTTCTTCATTAGCTAATGAAGACCTCGTTGGGCCTGGTATTGAGAGATAAGAATGTGGATAAATATAATATGTTTCCCTCCCTATAGGATATCAAGAGGATGCTCAGGAATCAAAGGTTTTTCTTGGATAGGATTGACTCCCGCCTAACACATGTGGAAAGTCATATTTCCTATGATTCAGATGATGGGGACCAGATGGATACTCCTGGTTCCAATTCAAGGGTTCTAGAAAATATTTCATCTTTGGAAAACAACCAATGAGCATGGATGGTGGGTGGTGCAGTATGGTGGTTTCAGGTGGTTCTCGGTTTGTTTTATGCATGGTATTTGTTATCCTTTTAATGTGCGAGTTGTGTTGGCTTAGATTGGTCGCAATGTTGTGTTTCATGTGACGAATTAGGCTTGCTTTGTTGGGCACTATTTTATTTATTTTGCAATCTTTGTTATATAGAAATGGTTGGACGTGACACCTCTATTTATTTTGGATGTCTGTGGTGGTTATGGGCCCACTTCACTAGGCACTTGCCCCTTCTTTTGGCAATCTTTGGTGTTTGGATATGGATGGGCGTGACACTCTTATTCCTAACTTCCTATCCATGCACCAGTCGTGGATTTTTATAAGGTATCATATAAATTTCTCGTGGGCTTTTGTTTGTTGAAAGTTGTAAGTGACAACCATTAATAGGAAATGCTATTTATATCTATGTCTAGAATAAGAGACAAACCATCTAGATTTTATTTTATTTAAGTGTTAATTTTTATCACTATAAATTTATATTGATTTGAGTTTAATTAATAATTCCAAAATAGTTTAAAAAAATTGATTTAAAATTTAATTTATATGATAATTAATTTTTTTAATTTTAAAATTTCAAAAATATAAGATATAAAAAAAACACTATGAATAATATTATTAAATTCTTTATTTAATTTAATATAAATTACTATAATCCATCATTAAAAATTCCTAGATATTATTTTATTTAAAAATTTAGATTAATAATCATTTGAAATAAATTATATTTATTAAATTAATACTTAGATAAAAATAATAATAATAAGTAGTTTATTAAAAAATTATAAAATTAATACTAAGTGACTTTGCATTTTAATAAATACCATTTACTATTAGCAAACCATTTATATATATAGCTAACATCAAGTTAGGTTTTTCTTAAATTAAAAAAAAAAAAAATGCTTTCTTAAAATCAATGTCCTTTTCATTTTACTCGTTTTCTAATTTATACTATAATGTACCATAATTAGCACTTGTCTTAGTTGTTCAAATTTTCGGATCATTTATAATATTGTGAATATTTGTAAACTTTAAAAATGAATTACAATATTACTAAACAAATATCGCTAATAACTACAAATATCGCCAAATCGGAATCGACACTCATTCTGCTACTCCAAATCGGATAAATATTTCATCTCAAAAAAACGTGGGCCTGAACAATATTTCAAACTTTAAAATTTCAAATTCCAATGGGCGGGTTTTCAAATTTGAATTTAAAAATTCAAACACCCATGTCTACATTGTATTGTGGCGTATATCGTATATGTATATACGATGGCAAGTAGGTCGAGACACAGCCACAGGATGCGTACTGGCCGTCTCATGTATGTATAAATGCATCCTCCGGGAGAAATGGTACTGTAACGTACGCCAGTCTTGATCGATGCAAATAAAGACAAGTACCGGATGATAAGACAGGGTTTCAACGACATGGGGTGCATGGCATGGATTGGGTTGCCATGGTCATTGGTACTTAAGGGGCATTAATGGGTCAATAGCAGCTAAAATAAGGCTCGCCCTCCCTCGTGATGCTATTTAAAAGAACAATTCAACCAATAACCCGTGCATTAATAGGAATATAGCCACGTCTTATCAAATCACGAAAAAGCCCAAGATATTAAATGTTTTCAAATCTGGCAAATGACACTCTCTTGCAGTGTTGGAATATCAAAACAGATTTACCTTTTAAATCGGACGGTTTTCACACTTCCCGGCCAGTATCCACAGTCTCAATAAAACATTCTGACGGTTTTGTAAAATTTCAAGTTGTATTTAACGGAAATATCACCCAATGACACTCAATAAAAAAATTCTAACGGTTTTGCAAAATTTCAAGTTGTATTTAACGGAAATATCACCCAATGACAAACAATTTTCCTGACAAATTCGATCCTTGCTTCCTCCTAATGCTATCTAAAATAACAACCCAAAATATAACCCATGAAAATAGGCATAGGTAGAGGAAAAGCTAGGGCAAGAGAAACATAGCAACCAAGGTGACCGAATGGACTCCTACTAGACCGAAGTGTCAGGTTGCCCCACATTTGTAGTTGTCTTCCCGTCTCTAGCACTAGGATCGACTCTCTTAATGAAACTTTAACATGATCCATATGAGAATATTACATTATATTATAAAATATTCTTTATTGAAAATTTGGTTTATATATATATATGGGGATCGATTTGCTATAAGTTATATATAATATAATATAGAGAAATGAGTTAGGAAAGTATTGTTTTGAAAATATTATAAACTAATGTAGTTTAACTAATAGATATATTAGTTTTTTTTAAGTATATATATTTTTAAAATTTAGTGGAGATTTTTAGAATTGTAAATTTTTTTATTGTGTAATCTACAAAATAAGAGTGTTCTCATGGTTTTTCAGGATGTTGAATACATTTATACATTCAAAACCATGTTTTAAATAATAATAAATCAAAATATCACAAAAAATACCAAAAATATATATTAGTTAGACTACTTCTAAAAGAGTGTAATCTAACTAATTCATTTTTTAGCTCATTTTTAAGCAAATTTTGGGTCAATTTTGCATATATTTTTTTAAGTAAGTTTGACTTATGTAATCTACAAAATTCCAGTGTTATAGTGGTTTTTCAGTGCTTTGAATCCATGTATGCATTCAAAAACATATTTTAAACAACAATATATCACAATATTATCCAAATTGTATGTTTGGATTCTAGTGAAAAAAACCAAAACGTCTATTACTTAAAATATCCTAAAAAAGCATAGTCTAACAATAGATGATTTAGCCTTTTTACAAGATGTTTTTTGGTTGATTTTGCTCCCAATCTAGTAGGCAATTATTAGAATCATAAGATTGTGTTTTGTAAGATGTAAAATTTGAGTTTTCTAGTGGGTTTTCAATATGTGAATCCATCTATGAATTCAAAAACACATTCTAAACAACAAGAAATCACAATATCACCCAAAATTCTATTGTCAAATTTTGGCAAAAAAAGCCAAAATCATATACTAGTTGGGATGTGCCTTAAACAGTGTAATCTAACTAATAGACATTTTGGCCTTTTTTGGGCTTTTTTCTAGTCAAATTTTCCAAAAATCTAGTAGATTTTTTTTAGAATCATAAGTTTTAATTGTGTAATCTTCATAATTTGAGTGCTCCAGTGGTTATTGAGGGTATTGAAACCATTTATGCATTAAAAAAAAAAACATTTTAAACAACAAGAAATGACAATATCATCCAAAATTGTGTCTTCAAATTTAGATGAAAAAGGAAAAAATATCTATTAGTTAGAGTGCACCTAAAAAATGTAGTCTAACTCATAGATAATTTTTCCCTTTTTAAGGTTTTTTTTTTTGGTAATTTTTTTCTTAAAATCTAGTAGAGATTTTATATAATTATAAGTTTGAATGGTGTAATCTACATAATTCGAGTGTTCCAATGATTTTTCATGGCATTTAATCTATTTATGCATTCAAAAGCACATTTGAACAACAAGAAATAACAATATCACTCAAAATGGTATCGTTAGAAAAAGTTGTCCCTTTTCGGGCATTTTTCCGGTCAATTTTGCCAGAAATCCTGCATAGATTTATTAGAAGCATAATTTTGAGTTATATAATTTACCGAATCCAAATGTTCCAGTGGTTTTTCAAGGAATTAAACCCAATTATCCCTTTAAAAACATTGTCTAAAAATAAATAAATCTTAATATCTCCTAGTGATATGAAATCCCGATCGAAATTGATACTGATTTATTAACTTTTTAAAAGAGTTTGCATGTAATTAAAATCACCATTAAAAAATGGCTCAATTTAAAAGACATAGGCAACTTGAAAGGAAATTGCAGCAATAAACATTCACACATTAGAGAAGTTTTGAGGTCTAAAATGAGCCTCCTAAGAAAAATGTACAACCAAAATAAACTTTATAAGAACCAATAGAATTCAAGATGATGATGTCAACCATGGGGGATGGTTCACCATTTTTGGGGTAAAAAAGTAAAAAAATTAAAAAATAATAAAACTACTTTTTCAACTCGTATTTGCAACTTATATCCCTAAGGTTTTACTCAAATTTCGAGCAGGAGTACTCGTTGGATGCAAATTTTACTTCACCATCCAAGGAGTACCCATGTCACATACTTTTGATGGACCTTTCTACATGAAAAATGAGATATACATGAAAAACATAATTTGAGAAATACATGAAAAAATGTGATTGCAATCATGTTTTTCATGTATTTCTCAAATCAATCACGTGTTTTCATGTGTTTCTAAAATCAATCACGTTTTTTCATGTATTTCTCATTTTTCGTCTAACAGGGTCCATCCGAAGTATGCAACATGGGTACTCCTTGGGTGATGAATGAAATTTTGCATCCAATGAGTTTGAAATTTGAGTAAACCCATAGGGAGATCAGTTGAAAATACGAGTTGAGAAAGTAGTTTTTCTTTTTTTCCCTCTAAACATTGATGATGTAATCTAATCTTATTTTATTATTTCCACTATTATTTTATAATTTCCTTAGGAGGTCCATTTTAGACCTCAAAATTCCCCTAATGAACAAACCGCATAAGAGATAATTACAATAACACATTGATAAAGAAGTTTGACTCTCTTCAAGCTTATGTCTCTCGGCCCAGTCTTCAGTGGGGAGGCCTCTTTATTAAAAATTATAAAAATGTTTGTACATAAAAATATAAGTTCCAACTCATCAAAATAATTCCACCAGTGTGTTCAAGAGGCCTAAAATCCCCTATTTAAGCTCTTCCTATGAACAAAACGGTCTCTAAATGGCCACAATAAGCCAAAAACACTCTCTCCTACACTCAAAAGGAAATAACACTATAAATATTCAACAAATGAACCTGTGGCTCAATGGTTGAGTGCTCAGGTTATAAAGGCGGAGGTTGGATGTTTGATCCTCAACGAGCATGATTATTTGTCATATGTCGAAGGTGGTTGTATTACATATATATAAAAAAATTATTTTTTAACAAAGGAAATAGTGGCAGGGTCAATGGACCCGCCACCCCACCATACCAAAGTACAACATATATATTAATGTTTTATGGCCCAAGGCCTTAACCAATGCAGTGAGGTGTATGTTAAATGGCGGAGTGGATAAAACAAACATGGTAGATAGATATGTATGTCATGGTTTATGGTGGGCTCCCTCCATATCTCTTCCCCCATATCCGATGAAAATAACATTCAAATAGCACATTTCTGCTATACGTAACAAGTAACACTGACGGTTTAGTGGGAAGGTGTTGGATTTATGGAGAGTAGGTCATTGGTTCGAATCTCCTTTGGTTTTCTTGGTTGATCCATAAGAAATTTTTATTGGCCATGTCGCCTTTGCTGAGTGGGTCACGTGTCACCTCAGGATTGGCTCAAAATAAACCAACCACGTAACGACACTTGTCAAAACGTAGACGCGCCATGTGTTAGTCGGAACCATCAACTTGGAATTGTGACCGCTGGAACCACGAGTTGACTATTGATTGTCGGAACCTTGAGTGTTGACTTTGACTTTTGCCCTACTAGGACCTCAACTTTGACTAGTTGTAACTTCGTCATACGATATCCTTTTTCGCCCGTTCAAGTTGAGCTGGATTCAAAATGACGAAATATACACAACTGAAATAGTTTGAAAAACATTTGATAATTTTTTTTTGATCATTTTCTGAAACTTTAAGCATATTTTGGATCCTTCGAATCACTCCTTGATAATTCTGGATCACCTAGACTTGTATCACCAAATTCTGGTTTAAAATGACAAAATCTCTATTAGTTAGATTGTGCCTAAAATAGTGTAGCCTAACTAATAGATGTTTTGGTCATTTTTGGGCATTTTTTCCTATCAATTTCTTGTGAAGTCCAATAGATATTTTTTAGAAAAGTAAGTTTGATTTGTGTGATCTACAAAATCCAAGTGTTTTTATGGTTTTTCAGTGTGTTGAATCCATTTATGCACTCAAAAACACATTCTAAACAATAATAAATCACAATATGATCCAAATTTTATTGTTGTATTTAAACAAAAAAGGCCAAAATATTTATTAGTTTGAATACACTTAAAATAGCATATTCTAATTAATAAATTTTTTCCCCATTTTTAGGCATTTTTCAAGACAAGTTTGCCTAAAATCTAGTAAAAAGTTTTTATAACAATAAGTTTGAGTTGTGTAATCTATAAAATATGAGTGTTTATTGGTTTTAATAGTGTTGAATCCATTTGTGCATTCAAAAACACATGTTAAACAATAAGAAATCACAATATTTCCCAAAATTGTATTATTAGAAAAAAAACCAAAAGCCTATTAATTAGACTGTACCTTATAAAAAGATGTTTTGAAAAACTATTGAATTATTATGATCAAAATTTTTTGGGGGTGTTAAAAGAGTTATTTTGAATTTTACATGGTGAGAAGTTGGAATATAAAATCAATGTTATATTTTGAAAAAAAAAATATTAAAAAAATGGAGTAAATTATTTAGTGTATTTAGAATTACACTTTACCAAATTTCAATTTTATAATTTTGATAAATACTAAAGTAAATAAATTTAGATTAATAATACTTAAGTATTTAGAAAATAAATTATTTATAAAATTATTTTATCATAATGATGATGATTATTTTATTAAATTAATATTTATCAAAACTAAATTAGTTTACTAAATTTTAAAAAATATAAGAAATTACTTGCTTGACTTTAAAATTTTATCTTGTATTTAATTTTTTTTAATAAAAATATTCTCAAATCTATATATAGAGTTTTGATTAACTAAAAGGTTAATAAAGTGGATTATTTATTATGTATTTTGAAATTGTGATTTAATGTAGGTGTATGGTGGACAATATAAGAGAGTGTTTTTCAACATCAAGCCTCATAGTGACACAAAGATGACACATTCTTTCTATCCATGATGTTTTAGGAATGGTCCAATGCCATGTTGCTTGTGATAGTTTGTATTTATTTTAAAATGGTGTTGGTTTTCTTATTTACTTTATTCTAAACATGTATCTATACTTTTGAACTTCTAGTTAGAGTTGAACACCTCCTTATAATATCTTAATTTTCTTTTATACTCTAATTATTCATCATGATTCCAGATGCGGATGCTAATTAAGTTGGATGGGACGTTTGTCCCTTGGTGACTCTCGATGGAGCTCGCATGGGGTGGCCATATGGCCACCTGCAACAACATTTACTCCGCATTTAATCTAGCCAGCCTGCGTTCCATTAGCAGCTTCACCTTGCTCCTTTGTCATTTTGCTCTGCCTGCTTTGTTTTCTATGGCGTTCGCGCACTGTCATTCAACTTGTTCTCACTCTGGTTGTAGCTCTCCTACCCCGCAGTGCAGCTCTTGCCCTTCCGCCTGTGCTGAGTCGATCGTTCGCACGCAAACTGGGTGCCGTTGTATGCTTCTCTGCTACCTCGAGACTCTGCCAGGTTACCATTTTTCTCAGAGTAACTTTTGCCGCATGTATTCTCAATCCTGTGTTCAATCCGCTGTATCCTTCCTGTCGCCTCTGCATTTCTCTTGCCCCCCCCTCAATCGGCTCTATCAACCTGCCCTTGTAACCATGCTGTGGCTCCGTCACATAATGAGGTGCCGACGTGGTAGCAACAGGGGTCGTGTGTCCCGCACTCGGCCATCCACCAGCACCGACTACTCCTCTGAGGACATCTCTTCTGGACACTACTCAGAATCTCATAGTCTTAGAGGCAGAGCCCACCAAGTAGGGCATGTGCACTTTGCTCAAGCATCCCCACCTCCTTAAGACGAGTCTCCCCTACACCCTGTCACCCATCCCGTCGTCTCCCCTGCATCCCAAGCGATGGCCCATTTGCCCCTACGCCAATCCTCTCAAAGAGCGGAATTTAGCTTTGAGTGCTCCTTGGATAGGCCAGTAATCACTGCATTTGTCACCGTCACCCTCAGGGAGGAAATGGTTAGCCTCAACCCCTCCTCTGCCCCCGGTCTTCAACCCCATCTGTACAAGGATGCAGTGATGGACTCTGGGGCGCCACTGGAGATTGTTCGTGCTGATCAGAACAACAAACAAATGCAGGAGAACGCTGACAATACTGTTTGCACGTCCATTGAAGGAGATGACTGCAGTAGCGATGAGTACAAGTGCCACATCGTGGAGGAACCTCCTTCTCCTGCTCATGATAAATGAACACCATAACCTTTGGCAAACCTCGGTACAACAGCTTAAGTTTCTTGGGATCTTTTTTGCTTTTCTGTTAAACTCTCTTCTGCTGAAAGAGATGAATGCAATTTTCGCATGTCTATTATTGTTACACTGTATGAGCAATGTGCCAGTTTCCCCTGTGTGGGCGGTAAGACTTATTCCTAAGGGACTGGTTTCCCCTTGTAGGGCAGTCCAGAATTACGTATTTCATGACTATCAAGCCCAGCTTTTCAGGCTCACACAGCTCAAGCTGTGGCAGTTTTGTATCATTATGTTATATAAATAGAATTAGCCTTCTTTAGAAAAAAAAAAAAAATCCATAATAATTCTAATATTATTTTTACTATGCATATTGACATATTTTTACTCCCCAATTATTTAACCAAGACTATACCAACCCTAGCTGCAACTACATGTGACTTCATTGTAGTTTAAAGGAAGCTTATGAGACCTATTATCTTTCGTGTTGTTAATATTTTTCATGCACAATAGATACCTCTTCATTGTCACACTCTCAATGAATAAATTATATCTTTTATGAGGAGGATAAGATAGGGTATATTTCCTTCAATTTTGAGATTAGAAAATACAAAATACGTTTGCATTTTCTTTATCTTTCTCCATGATTCCTTAGAAATTTTGCAACCTTAAACTTCATAATCATATAAGATAATAGGGTCTTAAATATGATTTATTATTCAACTCATATCTAAATATCAGCTAAATTACAAATTAATTGAAGTTGATTGAAGTCCATTATAAGCTTTCCACCTTCCAAAATTCTTTTTTAATGCTATAGTAATAGTTAAGCTTGTGATAGAGATTGATTTTGAGATAGGTATATAAAATCACTTCCTCAAAGGTGTTGTTTTCATACATAAAATTCACATAATTGATACCTTGGATTTAATTATTGTAATCTTTGTTTTCTGAATATTAAAAATTATACACATATTAAAACAAAAATCGTTGACAATTTTTTTTTTACTTGTCGAGATTATAGGGAATTATTTCCATAAAACCAATATCATTAGAATAAATAATAAGGATGATAACCATAATAACTATAATTAGTATAACACAACCTGCTTATTCCAAACAAACCCCTAAATCGTTAATGTATATGTCAAAATAAATAGGCGAGAATGTATACATTTTCTTAACCCTTTTATTATAATTAATTTCTACTAATAATCGCAAAATGTTCCTAAAATTAGTGATAATTTTTATGCAATATTATCATAGCATCTCTCAACTCCAAAATACTTTTAGCTCTTTTATCTTATTACAAAATTAAACATGGGCACTGTGTCAATTTTTTTTATAAAGTCGATAGAACACAAGGAAATTTATTTTGTTATTACATTACTTCTCTACAATGAAGCTAAACATAACAAGCTTGTAAACTTAATAAGACAATATATAGTTAAATGGGAAATCCTAAATCTAACCTAACAAGATTCTAAACCTAATAGAAAATATACAATTAAATGAGAACTCCTAAATATAACCTAACAAGATTCTAAACTTAATAAGGTAGTATACTGTTAAATGAGAACTCCTAAATATAATGTCATTTAAATTTTGTTTCTTGACTTTTAACCAAACATTGAATCTTTCTTTTAAATATAATTCCATAAAACTTACTTAAAAATTGGGTAATTATAATGGCTTTATAGATATTCCTTTATCCCAGTTTTAAAACTAAATATAATAAAAATTTCTTAAATTTAATAAAAATTAACAAATACAATAAAGATTTTTGTGAGAAAGTTTCATTTCAATTTTTTTTGTAAGTTTAGCAATAGTGAGGTTACATCATGGTCATGTCCAAAAATAACACCTGAATAGAGAAGGGAACTGAACTGATGATTTAACATCTAGGAGTGCCTTAATAGCGAACTGATCATTATCTATCCAAAACCTTGATAAAGTTTCATTTCATTAATCAAAACTTTTATATGGATTTTGTCTAAAAATTTAACCCATTTTAAAATGATTTATATGTTCTCAATTAAAAAAAAAACATATACATGGAGGAAAAATATATCTTCCAAAATTTGAGAAAGAAAAGACATAGAGAAAATTATTAATTAAATGAGAAAAAATCACAAATATTTATTCTTATTAATTTCGAAGAAGGCCATATTATAGTGACTCATTATTACTTCTTCCTTTATATATATATATATATATATATATATATATATATATATATATATATATATATATATATATATATATATATATATATATATATATATATTATATATATATATATATATATATATATATATATATATATATATATATATATATATATATATATATATATATATATATATATATATATATATATATATATATATATATATATATATATATATATATATGCATTTTTTAATACAAAATTGTTTTCGAAAAAAGAGTTCCTTTGATTATCAAATTTTTTTATAGGATATTTCATTTCACATAAGTTGGTTTTACTCTATTATGGTTGCAAAAGAGACTATGTTGAATTTCTCTCCATATATATATGGTGCAAATGAAGGATGAGAGAGGCTCACACATTCACTATTTTCTATATCACCACTTTATCTTCGACCATAGTAGCATTAGATAAGAGAGAGACCATCCAAAATATATATCATATTATGTATTTATAATCATTTTATCATGCACCGGACTATCAATAAAATATGTTAGTAGCAAAGCCCCAACGAGAAATCTAGAGCATCCTTGGATAATCCATATGTGATGGATTTGATTTATTTGAGTATATTGGTAAAGGAAAGCCACTTGAAGGATGTGAGTGCTTCTTTGGTATCTTCAAGGATTTACTGGATATAAATATTTTCAAAAAATTCCTTGTTATTGGCACAATTCATTACTAGTTTTTAATACCCCATTATTGAGAGATTTCTCAAATCGCTTAGTGAAAAAATTTCCATAAGTGTATAATCCAATGATTTTTTCTCAATTATTTGTTTCATGTCCATGAGTATGTTTGACTTATAGATAAAGTGACTGAGAGAGTAAAATAACTGCATCGAAAACAAATTTGGGCAGATCACCCTATGAGGCACCATAAGAAAAACCCCAGGGGCATCCTTGGATAAGAGGGGTCTTAACAATGGAAAATTGTATAGGCAGAAGACATTAGAAAATGTCAAGAAGAAGGTACAAATAAATATTTACATGGAATAAATATATTACAGGAGCTAAAAATTTAAATTTTCCTAAGGTTAGCAGGCAAATCTTTTGGACCGCATAGAGGAAGCACTAGTCCTGAGCACACATTGTAGATTTTTCTTTGATAGCCGTGAAGAGCATGAATATCCCTCCAATAGCCACATGGTCGTAGAGAATGCAGAATGTCACTATCCGGGACCACTTGGCACACTTGGAGAAAAATATTCTCACTCAAGCTAACCAACTACAGTCGCCTTTGAGCCACCTTGAGGCTTTAGCGCATCACACAAAGGAATCATACTCCCACTCCTATGTCACAATCCATATTGGACCAAGAGAGGGAGGGAAAATTTGAAATTTGTCTATAAAAGCTAGCCATGGGAAGAGAAATGGGAGACACATTGTTATGCTAGCCAAATTTCTCATCAACAAACCAACTTGTGTTGTCGAGCAGCAAGATGATTGGAAGGATTCATTTGTTGGCCATCTAACACCTCAATCCAAGAGAGAATATTTCACCAGATGTCCGTCGATCTACCATCCTTTGAGAGGGAAGAGAGGCTTGCTGAAAACTTGAGGGGAAGAGACATCCTGTCTTGGATATTGGAGCTTCGTAGCTCGAAGGATCCACTACAAGAGATTTAGAATTATATCTTCTAATACCACTAGCACCTAATAAATGGAAAAATCTCTCCATTTTTGAATTATAAGTGTGCTTGCTCTATTGAGTGTGTTTCTTTTTCATGTTGTTTTTTTTTTTTCATTGTTTATGTAGCATGCTATGTTTCTATTTAACTTGGATTATTACATGTTGAAATTGTTCCACTAAAGTTTAACAAAGCAGTTTGACTTATGACTTTTTTGTAGGTAAGAAGGCTCCCTACTAGCCATAGTTTATTTCGTCCGCCCATGCGCCGAATGCACTACCATAGGAATGGCGACTCCACTAGATTCTTTCTTTTGAGTTAATGGTTGTTGATGCAGGTCCTTCTTCCTGCTCATATTGCTGCCAAATCACTCATGTATACTCTCAACACTTTTAGTAACCCTTAGTGAGAAATTTTTCCTCAGAGAAGGAGGATTTTTTTTACTTCTTCCTGACCATGTGCATTTTGTTGAGATAGATGCACACTTCGCGCCTGTGGCTGGATAAGACACACGGTAGGTGGTAAGCCCATTTTTCACTTGTTTTTATCATTTTTTTGCAGTTGTAAGGTGTTGGCAACCCATAAGAAATTTTTTACCACTATGTTATGGTATTTCATGACTGGTTAGGACGCTTGGTTGCTAGAATTTAACTTAGGAACTAAGTAGTTTTAATTTTAGTTTTTTATTTTTGCAAACAAAAATGGTTTAAGTAGGGGAAAGTAAGTGGCCTTCAATCCACATATGTTTTCTGAAAAAATGATTTGGTGATAAAAGATACATAGCAAATACAGTAATTAGCATACAAGTAAGTGTCCCACATATCCACACATCTTTAGCTAATTCATGTTTTTTCAATTTTGGCATTAGATTATTTCAATTTTTTCATTAAGAATCAAGACCAGGACCAAAATATTGAAAAGAAAGCAAGCAATCTTTTCCACCCTTGCACCTTATGGTGATCCTGGGTATGCATATGAACGCTTTCCCAAGAAAATTTTCCATCTCCATATAGTGCAAACTTAGTCTAACTAGGCAAGGTGTAAGCGACTCATAATCCACAGATCGTTTATTTTTGCAAGGAACAATCTTACATAGCGTAATTAGAAAAAAATTGTAAAGATCGAAGCATATCCACATCTCATAACACTTGTGATTGTAAACTCCAAATCACACGCGAAGCGTCGGTAAGCATTGGACAAAAGGAACCCAGTGTGTTGGCACCTTTATCCTATTCTTATAGTTAATTAACCAAGGCACACCCTAAGAAAATTGAGACTTTTTTAAAATAATCACTAATCGAGCTCACTAAATTCTCCCCACAAGGGCCACAAAAGAAATTATAGTTCAGGTTAGGACCATTAGGGGTAGGCATCCAATAAGCCCTCGTGGTCCTTCTACATTTTGAAACACAGATGTTGACTTTTTAGGGAGCCTCAAATCCATCTATTTGCCCACGGAACAAATACTCGAGAGTTACCAGAGACCCATTTCAGAGGGGGTTCAGGCTTAGGCCTAGTGCATGCGATACTCTTTGGGGCTACCTGATCCATCTAGTGCTTGGTAATGGTAGCTAAATACCAAGACGCTCAAGACTCGAATGCTCACGTGCGATGACAATACCTTAGTTGTCAAAACTAGGACATCCTTCCCTATAGGTGAGAGTCCTGGCAACACTAGATCCTCTTACCATTACCTTGGTCGATTCTTCGGCTGCTGGAAGGCGTCGCTAGTTCTTTCAGGACGTTAGCCCTAGTACCCATCAAAATACACCTTCACAAGGCCTAGCTACATTGAGAGGGAAAAGACAATTAGGTCTATTTAGGATTTTGAGTATCATACGCAAAACAACCAAACCATATTTTTTTTTTGCTTGCTTGATCATAGAGAATTAAATTAAAGGAAAAATTACCTCTTATTTTTTTCACTTTGTTTTATGCATGTGATAGTATTTTCTCTGATAAAAATCTTCCTTCCCTCATAAAACCAAAAAATATTGCCAAGATCAAGCTAGTCAACACCATAACGGACCCAATGGGACCTCGTCGATCTAGGAATTTTTTGGACCTCCCCCCATTAGAGGTAGGAGTGCCAGGTTTTTTGCCATTTAGGCACCAAAGATGACACACTGTCACCATTATCGATTCATCCTTTATCGAGGCATCTATGATTGGAAACCCCCAAGGGTCTCCCAATACCACACCAGTGGAAACCCCAGCAAGGTAACCACACTCAAATCCTCCCAAAACCCCCAAAGGGTAGAGGAGCGGTATCCCTTCAGGGAGTTAGCAGAAAACTCAATAGGGCACGCCATAGGATAATATTCCCCAGACACCCCCCATAAACCATCACACTCAGACACCTGTGTTTCCACAGTACATAATGGCATCCAATACTCAGTTACCCTTCTTAGCATCTCTGAATCTTCCAGACCTAACAAAGCTAACTAATGACCCCATTTCACATAGCCCAAGTTTTCCTCCCATGCCCATGAATCTCCCTCTACATATACAAAAATTATAAGGGAAGCAAGCAGAATACCCATGAAATAATATTATGAATCTCCACCTGTGGTGTTTGTCCAATCATATCATTAACGATACCATTCGACTGAGATTGTTTCAACGCACCCTAACTGGGCATGCAATGAAATGGTATGTCGAGCAACCTTCTGCTTCGCATGGAACCTTTAGTTCCCTCGCTACTGTGTTCCTCACTTATTTTCAGCAACCCATTCACCATGATTCTGGAATGGAGTTTCTCACTCATTTTAGGCAAATTCCAGCCATCCATATATCAGACCATCTCCACGAATGGCGGCGACGTCGTAGTTTGTGTAAATCCAAAATCGACGATAGAGTTTTGTTGGACTTGTTTTTGAAAACTATCACAACATATATCTCAAAAGACGTTGCGACACTGAAACCTACCTCCGAGTAACACACCATTTGAAAATCCCAACAGCTCGAACTCATCTACACCCAGTCATGATATATTTAAAATGTCCTGCCAAATGCCCTGCACCTGAAACTTATAGAGAGTTACTAGGCATTTCGAATATTGCATATGGTTTGATCGGGTCCTATTGAAGCCTCAAAAATCGCTGCTTCAAACATTGGGGGATAACCACCCGGTCGGGACCTTAGGACAACTCCTTTTCCATTTGGTGTGGTGGCTCCGACTGGATTGATAGGGCCAGTTTCCTAGTAAATTTAAATGGGTTGGTAATGGAATGATTGGATAGAGGAAAATGGGACTAAATGACTGAAATAAAACTATCTAATCTAATTTCAAATTGATGAAACAATTCTAAAACTAACCCGGGCATCAAATGTGAATACAACTTTAAATTGTTTCAATTAAGCAATAACCATGAAAATATATTACAGTTTAATTGAAATATGCAGTAACAAATAAAGATATCTCTTTTTAAGAAATTAAACAGAGTTATAATAACATATTGCATTCATCATAATATATCACTTGCATATACTATAAAAGATAAATATTTCTAACACACTCATAAATGATATGTATAAGGAAATATTGTGAAACAAGTACACATAAACGATAGCAATTTAAAAGAGAATATCACATAACAAAAGAAACTAACAGTGAATAGTTAGAAATACCATATCCATCTCGATACTTTCCAATGCAATCTGATATCCAAATCCAGCAACTTCAATGTAAAATCAACTCCAAGATACAAAAATGCAATTCTTAAAGATAATTTTGCAGAGAATCACCAGATGTGATCCTTCATAAAAATATAGGAGTCAATGGAGTACAGAAATGTAATCTCCAAGTCAAAATATTACAAATTCAGGACCCCTTTCTAAATGCATGAAAAGGGTTTAAATAGGTACTTAACAAAAAATAACTAAAACTATTCCTACAATCTATCTAAATTAAAAAATATCTAAAACAGAAATCTGATCTTGATGAAAACCGACTCATTGATCATCTATTGCGAGATGTGCAAAGGTGGCAGATTTTGAGCATCTCTTTTACTTCTTCAGGGTGACTAAGATTTGAGTGCAACTGTCCTGTGTATGTGGCATCAGAGAATTTGGTGATGATGCAATCAATGGAATTTGAGAGAAATTTAATTGCTGTTTGTTGACTATGTGGCTTGATGAGATAAGTCCACATTGTATCCCATGAAATTCCTTGTAATTGGCCAATTTGCTGATTTTTATCAATTATCTCTTATTTCCATCTATGATCAGTTTATTTTACTCTGGGTAATTGGTTGGGGCTACAATCTGCAATTAAATTGATTGCATACAAGTTATCAATTACCATCTGTGCAACATTGTTCATAATTCCTTTAGCTCTGGACGTGGCTCTTTCTGCTTTGATCAAGCGATGTTCCCATTCTGCAAAAGCAATTTCTTTATGTCTCTCCATAATCTTGGGAAGATCTGCTTTTCTCCCTGATTCTGAGTCTTGCCAAAAAAGAATTTCGGAGATCTTTTCTTCAGCTTCATCAAATTCAATCTTAAGAGTGACTCCTTCATCTATCAGGGAAGATGTTAGCTCACATAGAGACTTTGCTTCTACAATCTTTAGACAAAATTCCTTTAATTGTTGAGACAATAATTTGTTTGTCTCCAAAGCTTCATTTTTGAATTGATCCAGACTGGGATAATTCTTGAACTTGTCTAATTTAGATTGAAACATATTTTCTTGTTCAATCTTCAGAGTCTGCTCATTTTGTAGAAGAGCTTGTAATTTTGCAATTTCTTGATTTAGCTGCTGTTTCTTTTCTAGGGTCTGCTGATCAATATTCTCTTTTTCAACAGCCAGCTGCTCTTCTAATTGTTTAGACTTGAGCTCTTCATCCTGTAATCGCTGTTCTAATTGAATGATATTTTGTTGGTTTTCTGCAACTTGTTCTTCAAACATAGCAATTTGCACATCCTTTTTCTTGATCAACTGTGTAACTTCGGAGGCTTTATCTATAGTAGCATCACTATAGGCACCTGCATACTGAGACAATTTGGTGAGATCCTTAGATGGATTCACCTCAACATTCTTATAAACAATATTCATGAATTCCCCCTGTGATGCCAAAAGTGCATCTTGATCAGTTTTCCTTCTTTTCCTCTATTTTCTTACCACAACCCTATGTTTGGGACTGTAAAATATCTCCAAAGGAGGAATTTCTTCTATCTTTAACATAATCTCACCTGTGGGGTTTTCAGGGTTGATTTCTACATCTTGGTCCTTTGGGTCATCAACTTGGGGAGTGTTTTGTTGTCCTATTTACTGGGAAAATTGTTCATATTGGCTCAGAAAATGAGGAGAAACAATAAGTCCAGTAGTTTCTTGTCCTCCAAGTTGAGAACCTGCACTATCATTTTTAGGTGCTTGTTCAGTATTTTTACTGTCTGTGCCTCCTTTCACCATATGCACATGGGCATCAGTACCTGTGCTTTCTTTTCTTGTTTGGGCCGAAGACTGCTATACATCAATTTTAGCAGTGGTTTCTGTCTTTCTAGTGTCAGCTTTGCTGCTATCATCTTTCCTCTCCAAAAAAGGATTAGTTCCTGTTACCTCTTTGCCATATGTACTTCCTGTATCTTTCAGTTGCGGTTCACATCTCTGTGTAGAAATCCTCAACTAATCTAGAGGAAATCTGAGTAGCCTCTGACTTCTAAATAATAAAAAATTATTCATTTCTTCAGGCTGAAGTTTAGACTTGGCCAAATAAAAAATTTGAGAAATTTTATCTATAGAGACAAATAAATCATCAAAGACATCTGGTTCATGTTCGAACCAAGCAATTGAAACAGAGGTAGTAAAATCATATGCCACCTTCCTGGGATCATATTGCCTTCTAGGAATTGTTGAAAGTTTAAGATTGGTTAACTTAACAACTTCTCTTTTAGCATGGACAAAATTTCTAAGAGTATAGTCACTACATTTGAAAAGAAAAGTAGGCCACATAAGCTTTTTGTTGTTTTTTAAAGTTCTAGACATACCTTCTACTGTTAGCTGATAAGAAATTTCTTGTACCAAAGTTTGTCTGGAACATACAAAGGAATGATGTGTGGCTCTACAATACTTCAAAAAACTTTGATCTATGTGAAATTTTCCTCCCCGAACCAATCTCCAATAGAGGATAAATCAACTCTAGCTTTGTCGGAAAGTCTAGGAGGGAATCAGCCAAAAATGATTTGGTAAATTGGAATAAGAAAACCATGACAGACTCTGTAAACATGACTTCTGAAATGCCCTTTCCATAAGAACTTGTGGTATATATGAATTGGAACTGGTTCTTTAGGAGTCCATTTCCATCCTAATAAGGGGAATTTAGAATTGAAACTAATGGCATCTAGGATATAAGCACAAAAACAAAAAGGAGTGCAATTTCCTGAATTTTTGTCTTTCCTGTACTCAAGAATTCTGTTGGCTATCTTATCAGACAAAATAACCGCCCAATCCATTATCTCAGAATTAATAGCAGCATGTATCAATAGAACCATTTGAATGGAAAACCTAGCCGAGTTATCATTACCAAACAATTTACACATCATAGCTGCGGCATAACAATATGGAGGCGAGAGAGACTCCACAGAGTACATACCTGATGCCTCATGCCTGTGCTTTTTAGGAGCCCTTCTCCATTCTCTAATTGGTTCTGACTGATTTTCATTGTTTGTAGCAAATTATTTGATAAAATCTTTGTTATAAATCCTCTATGGGTCAGGCAGGTGGTACATTGCCTTGATATCTTCTGGTTTGAATGACCCGAATATTTTTCCAAATGTAGAAACAAAAGTTCTGTCTTTAATAGCCACATTATCAATCACCCATCTAATAACATCATAATACGGGAAAATTCTTGCCCGAGCAGCAACTCGATGCATAAATTAGTTTTCCAATGAACCAAGAGGATTTTCAGAATCAGAGTCTAAATTAGCTTCATCAGGAACTATGTCCTTAGCTTCCACCACTCTAGAGTTTTCCTTTTCTAATAGATTGTAAACACTTTCCCATGCCATTTTTCCAAGTCCCTGGCAGGAAGTGTCTGTAACCAGCTTAAGTTTCGCTGGTTTCTCTTTAGGTGGCATTGTAGTCATAGGGAATTTTGCAGCAATGGTAGCTTTAGATTTCCTGAATCTCTTCGACATTTCAGTGTCAGGGAATGTTTCTCTTGCTCTGTGAATAGAAGAATTGGATGTTCTATTGCTTTGCGACAAAGAGAATCTTTCAGCCAAGGTGAAGACGTAATAATGAAAAATAGCTATATAAAGGGTTTATTCACTGATTTGTATTTATTATTTCTGTGGTTTTAAAACTTAAATGCCCTCTAAGGAGTCACACTCATGCATTCAATAACAAAACAAATCATTTTTATTCGTTTGATTCGCGAGTTAATGTTATCGTACAATTGGAGATTTGTCATATTTCAAAATAAATATAGATATATTTCCTTTTAAAACAATGAAACAGGATGAATAATAATAAATGGATATTTAAGTCATAATCGCATTGCCATTCGTTTCAAAGGGAAATGAAACAAGACTTATACCAAATCTCGATTACGAAGATCGCATCGGAGATTTAAAATTAAATGATCCGTTTAATATTATCTCCGAAAATGCGATTGTGATGAGATAGGATCCGTCACATCGGAGTTTTAAAGCAATAGAATGCAAATGTTTTTAATTCTTCAGAAATGTGATTGTGATGAATCGCATCGCATCGGAAATATATACAAGAAACAAAACACTTTAAGTTTATCAAAATGCGATTACGATGGATTGCGATCGCATCAGAACTTTACAAAGCCAAAAAAAACTTTTTAAAGAACTCTCTGAGTTTCCGATTACGATCACTGTTCATTTCGAATACTTTATAATGTTTTTTGACATGATTAAAAGGATTTATGTCTCATCGGATCAGAAGGTTATTTTAAACGTTGTCCACTTTGTAAGTAAAAATATGTGATATGTATCCTTTTATCAATGAATATTTTATTTCTAAAAATGATTGGGATTTTTTCTAAATCTTTTATTTCTATCTAGAAAGAAAGATAAAAAATGGGACTTATTTCTAAATGAGGTTTATTCTAAAATTTAAAAATGGGGAGGGTTGTTGTACAGTACAACAATTGGTGATTCACTGGAGGAAACAGTTATCTCTAAAAAAAATGAAATGAACACTATATTTCTAATAAGTAAAAAGTTCTAAAGATAATGAAAATTTATCTTAAGATAATTCAAATAAAATCTAACTATGAAAAAGAATAAAAATCACTTACAATTTCTTTCTAATTCCTTAAAGATAAAAACATTTTTGGGTTATCTCAAGCTTTGATTGGTTGATAATAATAAAGTAAGTGGATTTCTTCAAGTTTAGCTATTGTAATATACTCTATTGTCACAAGCATTGCCTCTGCTGCTAGCAAATGTTCATAGTCTCGACAGGGTTACCTTTTAACCGTTAACCATCCATTATCCCATCCAAATAAGATTATGACTCTTTAAAAATAAATTCATAAGACATATTATCTCATGTTTTTGTCTTTTATTTTTTTTTTTCTTAATTTAAGAGCCATTGTTCTGGTTTGGTAGCCAACTAGTAACAATGCCATTCACTAGTTGTAATTAAAATGAACAAGCTGGCTCGTGATGAGACCCCTTGTCTTACTTTTATAAGCCATTACTCTGTTTTGGTATGCAGTATTGGTAATGTCAGTTTTATTACTTCTTATGATCATGGTAAGTAGGCTCGTGATGAAATCTCTTATCTCCTAAATTTTGTCATATAATTTCTTAGAATTACATTCTAAAAAATCACAACCGAAAATGGATGAGGTGAAATAGTTGTATCCTTAAGAATAAATGGATGGCAATTTACAGAGTTTTTTTGTTTGCTAAAGCTTGATTTTTATTTTATTTTTTAAAGATAACCTTTCTCTGCTTAAGAAACTTATAATGATTTACATTTTCCTCAAGGTCTCAAAAGATCATGCAAATGTTTTGAACAAATTTTCAAAGTTTAACATTTTATTTTAAACTATCCAAAATTGTAATCATTTCCTTGAAAAATTCTTATTTACATAAAATAAGTATTTATAACATCCTTTCCAAGACAATTTTCTAATAGTGAAAAGTCAATTAAAGACTATTAACAACCTTTATTTACAAAAATAAAAATTGTAGAAAGGAGTATGTACAAGTAAGAAGGGGTTACCTCCTTATGAAAAGAACTTCTTTAAGACAAGCCCATTTACAGGAAGAGATTCTCTCTTTCTTGTTAAATCTTGAAGTATGAATGTATATGAGCCTATCTTTTCAGCAATCTGAAATGGTCCAAGCCACATTTTCTGAAATTTGGTATGCTTACCTTTTTCTTCATGTGCTTTATCCCATTTCAGGACAAGATCACCAATTGACAAATTTTTTGAGCCAGTGGAACTTGAATCAAAAGAAGATTTTACAAGCTGTTGATGTTTTTCATGAATATATTTTGCTTTTTTTCTATCTTCTTCTAATTTAAGGATTTGATCAAATCTCAACTGAATGGATGAGGAAGGATTTTCTTCAATAAATTGCACCAGGGCTAATGATGGAAGAGCTAGATTTGATGGTATCACAGCTTCTTTACCATAAACTATATTGAAAGGTGAAGTTCCAATAGAATCTTTAAGAGTAATACGATCAGCCCATAATGCAAAGATTAAAGACTTCTGCCAATTCTTTTGGTTTTGATCAATAGTCCTTTTAATGATTTTGATGAGATTTTTGTTAGTGGATTCAGCTAAACCATTACCTTGTGGATAATAGTTTGCTGAATATTTCAATTTAAAACCTCTCTTAATTGCAAATTCCACTATACTATTACCAGAAAAATAAGATGCATTGTCAAAGACCAGAGCGTTAGGTACACCAAACCTGGTAATGATGAATTGATCGATGAAATCAATAATTGCATCAGAGTTGGCTACCTTTAGAAGAATTGCTTCTACCCACTTTGTGAAGTAATCTGTTGCTATGAGAATGTACTTTTGCTATTTGGAAGAATGAGGAATTATCTCACCAATAATATCAAGCCCCCATTGCTCAAATGGTTGTTCAATGTTTACTAGTTGCAAAGGAAAAGCTGGCTTCCTCTGTCTTCCAATAGCAGTTTGGAAAATTTTGCATTTTCTCACATAATCATGTGTATCTTTAAACAAGGTAGGCCAATAATACTCAGCATGGATAATTTTGTGGGCTGTGGTATCACCTCCAAAATGACCTCCTGCTGGTCCATCATGTAATTCCTGCAATACCTTTTTGGCTTCAGTCTTTTCAAGACATCTTAATAAGATTGATCATAATTATTTCTGAATAACACATCATCAATGATTTCATATTTAGTAGCCTTCAATCTTAAAGCACATTTATTCTTATAGCTGAGATTAGAAGGAGCATACCCATTTTTCAAGTAAAATATCAGATCAACATACGGAGATTCAGGATCTGTAACACTTATCTGACTTACTTGAATGGCATTTTCTGGATCTTGATTTTCTGGTATGTTATGAGCTCCTGCTAATAATATGCAAAAACCTTGACCTCTAACAATATTTGCTGGTTTAATGTCAATATCATATTCTTGCAAAGCTGTCACCCAATTAGCCCTTTTTTCTTCTGCTTCTCTTTGAATTAATAATTGTCTCACTGCAGAGAATGGGACAATAATTTTTGTGTGAGTTTTTAAGAGAAAAAGCCTAAAAATTTTTATTGACTTAAATACAGCGAAGGCTTGTTTTTCAACATCGGAATAATTCAGCTCAGCTCCTTGCAGATTCGAGCTAAAGAATGAAATTGGTGCCTCAATTTTTTGGTCATTGAGCCGTGTTAAAATAGCAGCGTAGGATGGTTCGGTTGCCAAAGTATACAGAATAAAATCATTGGAAAGATTGGGAGTATTCAATGCAGGTGCATCAATGATTGCCTTCTTGATTACATCAAAGGCTTCTTTTTCTTTATATCCCCATTTGAATACTAAATTTTTCTTAATCATATTCTGCATAGGTAAAAAAATTTGAGAAAAATCTGGAATGAATCTTTTTACAAAATTAATCTGACCTAAAAATGATTGCATGGACTTTTTATTATGCGGTAAAGAAATATCAGCAATTTATTTAACTCTGTCAGGATCGATATATATACCATCTTTTGACACAACAAACCCTAAGAGTTTTCCTTCATCGAGAGCAAAGAAGGATTTCTTTGGGTTTAAAGAAATACCAAACCTTCTACATCTTTCAAATATTTGTTTAAGATCATGTAGATGATTGGATCTTTTTTTTGAATAAATTGTTATGTCATCAAGATAAACGACAACTGATCTATTAATCAGACCCTTAAATGCTATGTCCATGGCTCTCTAGAAAGTAGCTCCTGCATTTACTAAACCAAAAGGCATTTTCTGATAAGCATAGGTTCCCCATTTGGTTCTGAAAGTGGTTTTAAACCTATCATCTGGATGTACTAGAATTTGATTATAGCTTGAAAATCCATCAAGGAAGGACATGAGTTCACAACCAGCTACCTTTTGGAGAATTTTCTCCATGGTTGGCAATGGAAAATTGTTTTTTTGACATGCCTTGTTTAAATTCTTGAAATCAATACAGATTCTAATATCGCCATTTTTCTTCCTGACAGGTACCATGTTGGAAACCCAATTGGAATGCCCTACAGAAAAAATGATTTTGGCTTTCAAAAGTTTGTTGAGTTCTCTTTTGATTTGATCCTCAAGATTTGGATGAATCTTTATTAATTTCTGTTGAATAGACTTAACATCAGATAGCATTGGAATTGTGTGTTGAATTATAGAAGTATCATGAGTCTTTAAATCCTGATAATTCCAAGCGAAGACATTTTTATATTTAATCAGAAGTTTAATAAAAGTAGATATTTCTTCTAGAGTTAAATTGAGTCCTAGATTAACATTCTGAGGTTTGGAATCAGAACCAAGATTCACTAATTCAAACTTCAGAGTTGAACTTTGAATTTTAGCATTAGTAACTTTCTTGAATCTATCCTTAATATCATAAAGATCCTCAAGTTTAACAACAGATTTAGGAATCGGATTTTCATTATTTCTTGAAGTAATTTGTAGATCATGATCGTCTTCATCAATAATTTGTTCATCATATGATTTCTCAGAAGTTAAGAAATTCAAAATATCTTGATCATGGTAGAATACTCTCCAGTTAGTAACATTATCTGGGACAAATGGGCGAAGAATCAATTCTACAGAAAATCTATCAGGACTGCAATCTTCAGCAGGGAGGAGTTTGGACGCAACATTAGCTAACAAGTCAGCTGATGTGTTTTGATTTCTAGGAATAGAAAATACATTAAATGCTAGAAATTGAGTGGTAAGGTCCTGTGCTAGGGTTTGATAATGTTTAAGATGTCCTTAAAGACAATGAATGGTATCCTCACTTGTCTTATGACAATTTCGAAATCTCCATATACTTTCAAGTATGTTACATTTAACCCTATAGCCTTATAAAGCCCTTGAATCAAGGCTTCATATTTAGCAATATTATTAGTGCACTCAAATTCTAATCTACATGATAGCATGGTTTTCTCTCCATCGGGATCTATTAAAATGCATCCTGCTCCTGCTCCATCGTTAGATTTTGATCCATCAAAGTACAATGACCAAAATAAAGTTCTATCTATAGGTTTATCTACAAATGAATCAGAAATATTAACAATTCTAGAAGAATCAGATTGTGAAAAATTTTCAATTTGAGAAATAAAAGTATTTACAGAAAAAGGTGATTTTGGTGCAGTAAAATTCCCGAGAAATGACTCAGCAGAATAACCTCCAAGAATATTGTTGTTGAAAGCTATAGGTTTGTTTGGTTGTTCAAATTCAGTCACAGTATGTGTCATATGTTTTTCTCATTCGATTTTAATTTTATTTGGTTTCCCTTTGTAAGGAAGCCACATATGTGAAAAATCGGTTGAGATATAGCCATTAAGTTTCGCAGACCAGTCTCTACTTAAGACTAACCCATAGAATTCAGGAATATCTGCAATTAGAATATCAATTCTTTGGAAAATCCTAGGATCGGAAGCTAGTCTAATGGTACTTTAGAGCGATCCAATTGTACAATATGAACAACAGACTTCTGTGGTTCAATATTCAATTTAGCACAAACTGAAGAAGGCATTATATTAGAGGATGCTCTAGAATCAATTAAAAAATTATGCAGATTCTTATTGTAGATTTCATAAGTCAACAGAAATGGAGGTGTCTGAGAATTTGATTTTTCTCCAATAAGAAGAATGTCTGTTGTATCTACTTTGTCTGGTGGCTTACCAGTCCCTTTAGCTGCTTTAGCTACTACACCACTTGGTAAAGGAGCAATAGGTGTAGCATTTAACTCTTTTAATAGTAGCTTTTGTTGATGTTTAAGTTTTTATTAATAACCCTAGAAACAGAAACAGGTTATTTCTCTCCTCTATAATCTACTTCACCTGTATGGACTCTCTATTTAAAAATATTTTTAAGTTTGCTGAGTTCATGTAATGAGATGTTTTCTCTAGTCTTTTTCATGTCCTCAACAATATTATAATCCATCGGATATGATACCACCAGGGTCTTAGATGATAATGTGGGAGGATTGGGAGATGATGGTTGATTCTGAGTGGGTAAGGAAGAATTTCTTTTTGCGGGAGTTTTGTCTTTGGTACTCAGAGTTGTAGTTTTCTTTTTGGGAATAGTTTGAACAGGTTCCAGCGTACATTTTCTCCTTGTACTCGCAGGCATAGTTTCTTGTTCCATTTCATTATCCGAATTAGGGAGAATGAAATCCCACATTCCATTTAGCTAAGCTATTTCTTCCCTTTCATCTTCTTCATCCGACACTAAAGGAGTATCTTCCTCTTCTTCATCTTCTGATTCAGAATTGGAGATTGTATTGGGAGGTTTTGATTCTACTTGATTTCTTTTAAAATTTCTGAATGGTCTCTTTGTAGAAGTCTCTACTACTTGCTTTTTGATCTCAACCATCTCATTAGGCATAGTTTTAAGAACTTTCTGTAAAACCTCCATGTCATAAGGATCTCTTGGTGTCTTTTTCTTGGAATCATCTTTAAAAGTGACTTTATTTGATTTTCTTTCCTCAATAGCATTTTTCTTATCTAGAGCAATCATTCGTTTTTCAATTGAAATAGCTTCTTTCATATTCTCAGCTAAAGTTGGTTTTGAAGCTCTATCTACAAAAATTGCTATGTTTGAGGGTAAAGCATTAATATACCATTCACTTATAACCTGTCAATAGGTTTATATGTTTGAGGAATCTTATTCAAGAGTTTATTAAATCGAGAGTTAAAGTCTTTAATGGGTTATTTCGGTTGAGTCTTTAAATTGGAGAGATCGTTGATTAGGGTAGCAATTGATCTATCATCTCCATATTTAGTTAAAAATTGTTTTTTAAACATATCCCAAATTGTGATTGAATCTGATGGTAAATAAAAGTACCAGGATCCTGTTGTCCCTTGCAAAGTATAGGGAAATAACCGGACTACAACATCTTCATTCACTACTTTATTTAAGTTTATAGCAAGCATAAAGTTATTGATGTGTTCTTCCGCTTGTATACCAGTATCTGGACTAAACTTCGGCAGCTATTTTTTAGGATGATCAGGTAGATCATGAAAAAGTGCGGCCATATTTATAGCTCCCGGTCTAGCCCATGGTCTTTGTCCCATTGTTGTGATGATGGTAGAAGAACTAGAAGTGACAACTGGTGTATGAGTAGTAACAATTGAAGTACTGGAAGAGACAATTGATGTTGGAGCAGATGTAGTTTGAGCATATGATGATGAGACTACTACACTTTTCTAATTTGGAGCTTGGAAAATAAATGATTGAATATGCGATGAGGAACTAGTACCACTTTCTATTTCCGGTGGATTTTTCCTTGTTTTGACTCTACTAGGTATAGGAAATTCTTTTGGGGGAATCCTAAGTTTTTCACTCTGTGACCTAGTAAGAGGTCTAGAAGAAACAAACTGTGAGGTGACACTACCTTCAGATAATTCTGATTATTTTAATGATAACGAGAATCCTTGAAGTTTATGAACTAAAGCTTCGACTTCAGGGGATTCAGGAGTTGGATTATTTGATTGATCTGAAACTTTGGTAGTGGGTGTTTGAATACTTTTATCAATTTCTTCTCTTGTGATTTGAGATGTGGAAGAAATTGAAGGTGATGAGGGTGATGTGCTCTTAGAATGGCTTTCGAATTTGGATTTATCTGCCATTCATAGCTTCGGCCCTCCTTCTAGCACAAAAAATGTTGAAGCCTCGAAAATCGCTGCTTCAAACATTGGGGGATAACCACCCGGTCAGGACCTTAGGACATCTCCTTTTCTGTTTGGTGTGATGGCTCCGAATGGATTGATAGGACCAATTTGTACTGTACAACAGGTCCTTGACTCAAGATCATCTAGGCAACAGTTTCCAGTACCCAAGATATCCTTACAATTATACCCATAACGTGATGCAACCTAGCTACCACCAAAGTCAATCTACACCTTCACAGAATATGACGAATAGGGTGGCCCCATATCATCAACAACAGGGAGGCTCACACCCTCCCTGCAAGTGACCCAGTACTTAGGTAAGAATACTAACAGAAGATATCCCCCCTAGTTATCTTACACCAACTAGGGACAGGGGAACCGATATCCCCCTTTCCCCGCAAAAAATCCACCACCGCAAAACAATGCCTTGGTGAACCTAGTGCAACCATCCCAGGCTCAACAACGTTAGGCTTACGATAAGGAGAACCGCAATAACCCTCCTAATGCTACAAAAAAAGGCCTATGAATAAACAAAAGGGGGAGACTCTGGATAGGGGGCAGTAACCAAAAATGCCCCCTGATATCTCAGTCTGGGGGAAACCCTAACCGAAGTCAAAACTAGGAGCCAAAAAACAACTTCCAAGGGAAAAACAACAGGTGTAGTCTAAGGACAAATCATTCTTGTGCCATATGTGGTGAGTACGACCATTACACTCACCACTTTCCCAAACTCCCCGAACTGAAAACACTTCAGGGGAACCGTAGACAAGTGGGACCTAACTGACAACTTGTTGTAATGTAGGAGCCCTTCCCCCACCAAGGAGTGGTTAACATCCAACAACAACAACCATGCCAAAATGATACCGGAGGTGGAAGCCACAAAATTTACATGACGGACGGAGAATTTTTCTTCCAAACAAGGAATAGGAACAATGACACCCCCCGGACACCACCCCATATGCTACGAGCACAAGTGCACCTACTGTGCCATTAACCATATCAAAAGTACCTACAGAGCCCCTTCCAAAAATGATCAAGGGGCCAACTAGGCACATAGGTCATCACTCCAAATCTGCTCATAGCTATATCATTGTGGATGATTTAGCGCAATCACTTCCTGCCATGTCAGCCTTGGAATTCCTATAATCATGCCCAAGACAACGGAAAGCCCTAATTTCTACATTAGGCGCAATCGACCCTTCTGATTCGCGCCTAATGGTTTTTGACCTAGACAAAGCAAGCCATAGGATTCCTTCTCTAGTCACCTTACAAATACTAGTTTCAGTAAAGAATATCACCATACATCGATGCATCGTTGAACAAGGAGCATCCACATGCATCATGTCCAAATCCATTTGGAAAAAGTTAGGATCACCTAAACTGAAACCATCTGACATCATGCTAAGAGCATACGACGGTCGCCCTTTAGCCCCCATCTATTTATATAAAAATTTCCCTATAAACCTGGCCAGAAATAAAATGTTTATAGACATTGAAGTCTTGGACACACAGCTAGACTATAATATACTCCTCGGGCGTAATTATATGTACGCCATGACTGCAATAGTGTCCTCTGTCCTTCAGGTGATTATGTTCCCCATGATGATCAGATCATCACCATCGACTAACTTACATACTATGATAAAAAACCCATGTAAAATCTCGATGTCATGTTACCATACATAGAAAAAACTACGGAACTGCTTACGCGGTACATATAATTTGGCCCCGACCAATCCAAACCATCATCGATCCTTGGATCATTCCTAAGAGATCCCCCTATCTACTAGAGGGATCCCCAGAAAGCATGGGGGTACTAGTGTGCTTGATGCTATCATTAAACACTGAAACCAACCCAGATATGGAAACCAGTAGTACGAAGACTGAAGCCACTAGCATGACATTCCTACCCTACGCCATCGTGCAAAACCCATTTTTATACCCCCTGCCTGGTTTTGTGTCAAAGGAAGTTTTGGCAATCATAAAATTTCCAAACATGGCTTTCGCAATGCCTGTATGGTATATGGTCCCACTAGCCATGCTAGGAAGTCCCGACATCACTTCTATAGGGATAACCCCTATCGCACCTTACGAGGCCACACTGGTTAACGAAACACCCATAGAAACGCCAGCTAACATGACCAAGAAAAACAAAAAAAGGGAAGAAAATAGAAACCCTGAAATACCTAGGAAATTACAACCTTGCGCATTATGTGATATCATAGGCCATCCTACTAATATTTTCCCAGAGTTAGATGAATTAAAACCTCTTCTACACACCGAAAGAAATGTCAGGACCTAAAGTTCCCATAAAAAGGAACAGACTAAGAAAAACAATGGAAAGCATTGCGCACCAACCATGCATGCACCATATGCAACCATTGTGGGCATTATACCCGCCATTGCGCAGAGATGCCATAATATAGGGATGCCCTGCAAGCCCTAGAGAAATCTTACCAACATGACCCCTCAGATCCACCCATTCAAATGGACGAGGAAGAATCTAAAACAATATTGTAACTACGAGAGGAGCCTACATCCTTCTCGTACACAGTTAACCCAACGGACCAAAGACGACAAACGGAGGCCACTTGACAGGCTGTAGTTTGCGCATTGTGCTATGAGCGTGACCACTTAGTCACACAGTGTCCCAAATTAAGGGCATTTAACCATTGGTGTCAATTCCCTCACGTTTCCCAAAGAAACTTAGTTCGATATTGACGACATACTTGTTAGATTTTTCGAAGAAACCACCATGTACATCTTTGTCCCCATGGCCATCGATTCTGGTCTATGTTGGATTTCATGCGACGCTTCATCGTTGAAAACTCTGACTTAGCTGGCTCGAACACGGAATCCATGAGCACTATCAAAACACAAGGGATGAAAGCAACAAGGACCATATTATATGTGTCTGAGGAGCGATGGTCACTTGAACGGCCACCTCCCCCTTGTCATCACCCTCAAGCTCTAGTACAGCTCTGCGCACTCTGTGATGAACGAGATCACTTCATCGCCGACTACGTAGCTCTAGAGCCATTCCAAAGATGGTACCCAGTCAACACAGTATACTGTGACGACTTACGAGAAGTCCAATATTCATGCCGAGTGTGTTCAGGTGACCACCCGGTTCTTCGTTATCCCTACATCCCTTGATTCTAGTCGACGTTAAATTTTTTACGCCAGGATATAACACACCTCACCGCATCCGATGGATCAGATTCAAAATCTGTGGAAAGTTTGACAACTCAAGAAAATGAGGAAACCAGGTCCATTTTCTTCATGCCAGCAGAAAAACGGCCAACGAGGGGGCACATCATCACCCCCAACTACCCCCCACGAATTAACCCCGCCTATGCATTACGTGACGCTCACAACCACTTGGTCTCCCAATGCCCAGATTTAAGATCATTCTGAAAATGGTACCCCATTACTCGAGTAGTCCAAAGGGAGTGGAGAACCAAAGAAAAAAAATATTTTCTGATTTGTTATGACAACCATCACACTTGACACTGTACTTACATCTCCCAATTTCGACCTTTGTTAGACACCATACGCTCATTGGTTACCTAATACCCGGATGTAACTGGTCTAGAACCAAGGCAGCCTCGCGCAAGGTAGCCTAACAGAAGGCAGCGTGCCCAGCATCGTTACCAAAACATTAGGGAGGCTAAGATGACCCATCATCTTAATAGGGCCCAAAAACAGCAAAGAACGACATGTGTGTTGTACGGTAGAAACGACCACAAGGTCAATCAATTTCAAGAACTCAAGAAGCTCACTGACAGTCTTCGCATGGTCACCACCATCCCACAGATAAATCTCCCCAATGAAGAGAAGATCATGCATTGCTATTGCATGATTTTCTCGTAATTCCACCATACTACTATGAATTGTGAATTCCTCCCAAGGCTACAAGCGGGAAGGGAAACGTTGAGTTTTAACTCCCTAAAGGAGCCAGGCCAATCAAAACCAAAGACTCGGATATGGCAAAAGCACAAACATGCCCCAATTCGAAATCATCTCCGAGCATCCACTTTAGGCACAAAGAGTATTATTGGTTCTCACACAATCTACTCGATAGGAACCCTAACACCATACACCATTTGCACAAGTCACAATCATGAAACAGAGAAGTGCCCCTTAATGGAAACATTTCATCACCTCTGCACTCAACGCAATTTCCAAATCTAGAAAAGTGCAAGTATCCTTAGTACGCCTCCTGAAAAGCATGAGTTTGCTCTCAAACAAACCACCACAATGGAAATTCCTCCACCATTCAACGTCGACGACACAAAAAACCATATATGATTCATCTCATCATGCATGGGAACCATGAATCGTGTTGTCTACTCATCTGTAATTAGTGTAGAGACCATTACCACTACAACAGTAGTTGTATAATCAACGGTGAAAACTCAACCAATTTGCACCTTGTCGACCTTTTCTGGTTCCACAACATCAACGATGGAATCATATTCATGCCTATCGACCATCACCATTAGGCATGAACCAGTTAATCACGGCCTCGCACAAACCAATTCCTCCTTATATATCTTGTTCCATTTAGACAAGGATATTCTAGAGGCCATGACGGAACCAAATTATCCATGGGACTTAATGCATCACCGCTTGTTTTTTTTTCCAGAAAAATATTCGGACCTAACAACCCAGAAACCCAAGAGATATACGTCATTGAATATAAATAATTCCTCCCATCTGGGAAGGTAGACTGGTTCAAAAATCCCATCCCAGTGCCCAATGCGTTTAAATAAGGGAATATGTCGAATATTTCACCAACCATTAAGGTAAATATCTCAAGAAAACCTAGAAAAATCGAAGAAATCTCACTGGGGGCAGCATGCTCCCTAGACGAGGTAGTCACTTACAAAAACTTGTTAAAGGAGTACATAGATAATTGCATGGAATTATTCAGAAATGTCGGGGCTTAGCCCCACTATCGTAGATCATCAAATTGACACCTGGCCTGACATACCACCAGTCTGCCAGAAACACCGTCAATTACACCCATCTAAGGTACAAGCAATGAAGAAAGAAATTGACAAGATTCACAATGCCGAGTTCATCTACCCAATCACTTACACATCATGGGTTTCCAACCCTATTCTCGTTATAAAAAAATAGGGCACCATTCGAATCTGCACTGATTTTTGAGATTTGAACAAAGCTTGTCCCAAGGAAAAATACCCCACCCCATTTATCGACTAAGTCATAGATTCTTGTGATGGTCATGAGGCATTTTCCTTCATGGATGGATTCTTAAGGTACAATCAAATTCAAATCCGGAACATAGATCGGTACAAGACATCATTCACTAACCCTTGGGGCACATTCACATACCAGGTTATCCCGTTTGGTCTTAAAAACAATGGAGCCACCTTCCAGCGAGCCTGAATTATATCTTCCATGACTTGGCCCACCTCATATTAGCCTACCTAGACAACCTCACCGTATGATCCAAGAAACAAAGTGATCATCTGGAGGATTTACTGTTGGTATTCCAACGGTGCCGACACTAGAACCTACGCTTGAACCCTCTCAGGTGTGTCTTCTGCATTAATACAGGAATAATATTAGGGTTGATTGTATCCTAGCAAGGGATTAGAGTGGACCCCCTCAAGGTCCATTCCATCAAAGAGGTACCACCACCTAAAACTCTTAAGCAACTTCAAATATTGCATGGAAATCCAACTTCTTGAGATGCTTTGTCCCAGATTAAGCCACTTGAACACAAGTATTCCTACACCTACTTCGTCAGGATATCCCATTCAAATGGGATGATAGGCTCAAAAATCGTTTGAGGTGCTAAAAGATACATTATCTTCAACCCCCTTGATCAGACCACCAAATTATGACAAATACTACACCCTATACCTATTAGCATAAGACACTGCCATAACTCAGGTGTTAGTCCAAGATAGACCAGATGGTAAGGAACACGTAAAATATTACGTCAGTAAGAACTTATCTGGCCACACTTTAAGATATGAAATTGAAGAAAAAACTGCCCTAGCCCTTGTACACACAGTACAAAAACTTCGGCATTACATCATCCTGCAGACCACAACATTCATAGTAGCTATCAACCCCATGAGATATTTTCTAACCCGTCGTGTGATGAACCACAAATACACTTGATGGGTAGTCATACTACAGGAATTCGAACTGCATTTTAGCTCCCCCAAGAGTAAAAAATATTTAATCTTAGCTAAGTTAATCACTGACCTCCCAAATATGACTAAAGGATCCCCAATGAATGACTCACTAGCAGATGAACATATATTTCTAGTGACAATTGAAGATCTTTGGTACGACGATACCCTCCTATTGTTACAAACCCAAACGTTCAAGCCAAAGCTCACACATGAAGACCGAAGGCACATACGCCACTAGGCCCCCCATTACCTCCTCATGGGGGACGTACTTTATCTACGTGGTGTTTCCACTATTTTATGCCAATGCCTCACGCACGACCAGGCTGAGAAAGCCCTAAATGACTGTCATAGTGGGGATTGCGATGACCACCTCTCAGGGATGGCTACCGCCCAAAAATTCCTACAGGCAGGTTATTTATGGCCCACCCTATTCCATAATTAAATTCAAGCAATCAAACGGTGCGAGCGTTGCCAACGCTTCACCCAAAAGGGAAGATAACCTCCCGCTCCTCTGTACCTGGTCATTGTAGTTGGTCCCTTTTGCAAATGGGGAATCAACTTTATGAATTGCAACCCTGCGTCATCTGGAAACCACAAATACATCATTATATCCATTGACTACTTTACAAAGTGGGCGAAAGACATGCCCACATATGACAACAAGGCATAAAACCCAACACGGTTTCTCTTCAACCATGTCATCGCACTATTTAGTGTGCCTAAGGAATTAGTCTCCGGTCATAGAAAGAATTTTGAAAATGAAATATTCCAGGAGTTGTATCACCACCTAGGATTCACACATGAATTTATGTCACCATGCTACCCACAATCCAATGGACAGGTAGAATTTGTTAACAAAGTAATCAAAACAATGTTACAATGCATCATTAATAACCATAAAACAAACTAGCACCATATGGTTTTTCAGCCTTGTGGTAATATCGCATGGTAGTTAAAACCTCAACAGGATTCACACCTTTCCAACTAGTGTACGCAGTAGAAGCCATGATTCCCATTGAAAGCGAAATCTTGAACTTACATGTAGCCATTGAACTTCTCGATGATACCCAACCTTTAGAGCAAAGATTGGTGCAACTAAAACTCGTTGACGGAAATCGACGAGAGTTGTTCCAATATAATGAGGCACATAAAAAATCGGTAAAAGAATCATTCGACCACAACATCAGCCCTCACTCATTTTCAGAGGGAGAGTTAGTCCTCCGCTACGATGTTGCAAAATAGGCCTTAGGACTTGGGAAGTTCGAAACATTATGGAAATGTCCTTACGTCATAAAACATTTCCTCTTCAAGGGAGCATACATCCTGTGAGAGCTCGATGATACATGCCTAGGCAACCCTGTCAATGGGCTCTACCTCAAAAAATTTCACCCATAAGTGCAGGAATTCTCAGCCTTAGAGATAAGATTCATGTAGCATAATTTTTTGAGATTATCACAATCATCAATGACTTGTTCGAAAAAATGCTTTGGTTTCGCAGATGGATCATCCCCCCATCTACTATTTTGGATTCGCTGATGGAGCCTCACGATGGTCGCAAAATCTAGTAGCAGCTGCCTGGGCCATATACTATCCTCACCATCACCATTCATCACCAACGGAGTATGTGTTAGGTCAGCTACCAATAATCAAGCAGAATATGATGCAATCATTAGGCTGTTGAGTGATGCCTCTAACCAGGGCATTCGCCATCTACATGTCTATCTTGATTCCCAAATAGTGGTATCGCAGTTAAACCAAATTTTTGAAGTACAAAATTCACACCTATTTAGGAAGTACTTGCATGCACAATGATTATGTCGCCAGTTTGATCATATTAAACTTATACATGTACCAAGAAATCAAACCTAGACAGCCAATCACATAGCTAACCAAATCAAAGACAGGAATGCATCTCGCATAAACCATCATCCATAAACAAGAAAAACATAAAAACATAAATATCCATCATAGGCACATAACATCCATCAATAAACATAAATAATAGCCATAGACACATCATAAGAGCCACTAAAAATATACATTTCGCATAAATACATCAAAAAATATGAGTCCCAGTATACAAGTCATGTCCCTGACCATAATGTCAGTGAAAAAATATATCGACATGTCATCAAAATAGCGAAGCATCCTCATAATGGGCACTTTCCCTAAGCATAAAGATATCCCTAGGGTCGAGCCTTTCATGGTGGGTCCTCTAGACCCACGACTGCACTCGGTGCCAGTGCAGGTGCAACAACCAAAACTGTAAGTGTTGCACAACACAAAGTCGGGCGATGCACCCTCTCTCGAGCCATCACTGTCTCGAGCCATACATCGTCCAGATCATAAAAAAATCCCCAGTTCGGTATACCTCGAGTCAATCTCTCTAACCGAATCTATGAGTTAGCTAAATCAACAGCATGGGCATCCGCGGCCTCGGCTCGAGCCTCTACCACCGTCACCCTGAGGTCAGCAGCAACTGACTTCTCCTCAACCATCGCAACACGAGCCTTGGATTCCTCAGTGTGGGCAAGGAGGGAAGAATCCCCTCCAGAAGCTGCAGCACTGCTGCCCTCCCTTAAAGGGCCCCCAACACCTCCCAGCCCCACCTGGGACCCTCAATGGATGATGTCCCACTAAGCAGGGAGTAGGACACCCATCACACCCACATGTGCAGGAGAAACAAAAAGTGTCAGTGTCACCAAAAAGGAAATATAAATCTACACATAATAAAATCCTCAAAAAATGCAAAAAAAAATCAAAGGTCATACCTACTGGACCCCATGCTTAACCGGTAGGAAGAGCCATATCCGGGTCCCCCCGGAATTCCATCACCAAGTATGGGTAGTATAGAAACATCTACGGGTTCGCCTGGAACCACGCCTCAATGGTCGCATCCCAATAACGATTAATCTCCCCTCCTCCACTGGGGGGAATTACGGGTACCCACTGCCACATCCGAGGATCCCTAGGAGGACGCAGGGGCACTGGTACAAAAGGTATGAGCATCAAAACCCTCTCATACATAATACTGCCCAATTGCAAAGCTGCAAGAAACACAGTGATCAACACTTCATCGTGTTCAAGCTAGGCCCCATACATTCATGCCTCAGAATATGTTTAAATTAAAATATGCTTTTTACTTGACATATTGGTTGCAGGTATTATAAACACACTGAATCACCATATGCCCCAGCCACTAAAGGTACAAGAGCAAGTATCATTCTATCCCTAGCATGATAGGCTCCCCAAAGAATCTTTTCATATCCTGACATCATTTCTCCATAGAAATAAACTGTAGGTTCCATTCACCTAACCATGTTTATCATCACCCCACCTTGCACATGATAAACATTCTCACAGGTTGGTAGAGCCTCACCCTCAATGTCATCCATCACTCATGTAGACCATACACCAAAGGTCAAGTGAATGATAAACATGGTCAAGTGAATGGAACCTATGGTTGATTTCCTTCTGCGCGAGGACCGCGCAGGGAAGCCTTGATCGCCCGCGCGGTCGAGGAAAAAAATAGACATGAAGTCCATACAAAACTACATCTGTACGGACTCCCCAGGGAAAAAGTGACAAAATTACAAAGCTGGAGATTCAGGGCCCTACTTGACACTGACAGCACAAATCCCGGGTACTCAAGCTGATCGAAATGGAAAGAAAGGCTCGAGAGCAAGGGCTCAACTCTGACCTAAGACTCTCAAACTACACAAATGAGTCAAAATGAACCATATTGGCCCATCTATCACCCTTTCCTCATTATTCGAAAGACCATAACTGGAGCTCGGAAATCCCAATCGCAAAGTTGCAAGAGACATAGTGATCAACACTTCATCGTGTTCAAGCTAGGGCTCATACATTCACGCCTCAGGAAAAGTCATTTTTTCAGTCACAGTAGGTATGCCCTCTCTTATTGCTTTAAATTTGAAGTTATTTTCAATATGTTTGAATAAAAACATGCTTTTTACTTGAGGCATTGGTTGCAGGTATTACAAACACACTCAATCACCATATGCCCCAGCCACTGAAGGTACAAGAGAAAGTATCATTCTATCCCTAAGCATGATAGGCTCCCCAAAGAAGCTTTGCATATCCTAACATAATTTCTCCACAAAAAACAACCATAGATTCCATTGACCAGACCATGTTTATCATCACCCCACCTTGCACATGATAAACATTCTCGGAGATCAGTAGAGCCTCACCCTCCATGGCATCCGTCACTCATGTAGACCATACACCAAAGGTTTGGAGCCATGGCCATAAAATCCAAGTCTGGGAAGTACTTCATGTTCATTCATCTATCATACATCAAGTCAAGTTTTACCCATGTCATGTTAGAACCTCTTTCCCAGAATACCATTCTCATAAGAAGATCAAATACGCGCCACTACATCTTGAACTTGGCCTATCACACCCCCACCAGCGTAAGCCCACATGAGAAATATTTTCATCCGATTCATCACCCTTCGCTGAGACCAACCAATGGGGCCACCACCCTCAGCAAAATTCCTTCCTCACACCATAGTGATGGATAATTTTCATGTTTATAGGGGCACCTCTCTCTGTGCTTGTACATCCAAACCCATTCTATATTATTTTGGCAAGCGTACAAAGATTCTTTTTAGGAGAGAAATCCCACCCATCCATTCACATTTCTCACCTGGCAGCAGTCCCTAAACACCCTTGGTCAGATCCACACATTCTTTACCACACCCCACCATGACACTCATAACAACCATACACCCACCCTGGATGTCTTACCAACTCTAGGGATTTCCTCACTAGAAATTTTTATGACTGGCGTCACTCACATTTACAGCTCCGACCTCAGGCCACTTAACTATCATCATGAATTATAGACATTTCTCATCATCATGCTTAAGTTAACCTATCACACCACACCCTGCTACATTAGAAACCCTGGTCCCTTGCATCATCACTCATCTCGGTCGGTTGATGCTTCCTTCTTGGCGACCACAACAAACATTTTCCAAGAAGGAGGTAGTACCTTGGATGACTCCTCACCTCAATAGGGGCATCCCTGGATGGCACGATGGAAATAATCATTGCCCATTGATGTCATTGATTATCTTGACATTCGACTTCAAGATCAAATTTCATGTTAAGATGATATCGTACGTCATAATCATTGCACTCTGTCATAATTCATCGAAGACCCATGAATTGATAAGCATCTATTTCAGAAATGCTTACATGGGAAGGTTCCCAATAGCAAAACACCCATCCATACAATGAGCACTTGTTGTAAACAAACATGCCATACCAAGATTATGTGTGTGGGCACCATATTCAACCTTCTTTCAAAGAAAAAATGCCCCTGAGGGTGTGAAAAACCATCGTCGTCAACCAGTAGCATGTCACTACCAAAAAGTGACGTAAACAAAACCTCTATCTGTGAGATAAGCTTAACTAGTCAAAACATCACTGGCATGGGACATGCCCACCTCATAGAAATATTTTATTCATTCTATCTCTTGTAGGTTTCCAACAGAGCACCGTGTCTTTTTTACTCTCGGCAAGGAGTCTCCAACCTCAGTTCTCAAGCAAGTTACTCTCTCTATCTCTCAAAAGGACTACACAGAAAAAGAAGCTATAATGTATTTCGGCTATACAGTTCTTCCTAGACCCCATACATTAGGGGATGATTGTTAACACTGGAAAATCATACAGGAAGAATACATTAGAAAATTTCAAGCTGAATGTACAAATGAATATTTACACGGAATAAATACATTATAGGAGCTAAAAAATTAAATTTTCCTACGGTTAGTAGGCAAATTTTTTGGACCGTGCACCAGAAGCAATAGCCCTGAGCGCACATTGAAGATTTTCTTCGATAGCTGCAAAGAGCGCGACTATCCCTCCAATAGCCGCGCGGTCCTGGAGAATGCAGAATGTCACTATGCGGGACCACTTGGCACACTTGGAGAAAAATATTCTTACTCAAGCTCACCAAGTACAGTTGCCTTTCAGCCACCTTGAGGCTTTAGTGCAACACATAAAGGAATCATATCCCCAATCTTGTGTCACCATCCATCTTGGACCAAGCGAGGGAGGGAAAATTTGAAATTTGTCTATAAAATCCATCCATGGGAAGAGAAATGGGAGACACATTGTTATGCTGGCCAAATTTCTAATAAAAAAACCAGCTTGTGTTGTCCAGCAATAAGAGGATTGGAAGGATTTATTGGTTGGCCATCCAACACCTCAATCCAAGAGAGAAGAGTTCACCACGTGTCCATCGATCTAACATCCTTTGAGAGGAAAGAGAGGCTTGCTGAAAACTTGAGTGGAAGACACCCCCTTGTCTTGGATATTGGATCTCCATAGCTTGAAGGATCCACTACAAGAGATTTAGCATTCTATATTCTAATACCACCAACACCTAATAAAGGGATAAAGATCTCCATTGTTGAGTTATTAGTGTGTTTTGTCTATTGAGCGTGTTTCTTGTGTATGTTGTTTTATTTTTGTTTCATTGTTTATGTAGCATGTTATGTTTCCATTTAACTTAGCTTATTACATGTTGAACTTGTTCCACTAACGTTTGACAAACCACTTTGACCTGTGACCTGTTTGTAGGTAAGCAACCTCCCTACTAAGCATAGTGTATTTCATCTGCCCATGTATCGACTACACTACCAGAAGGGGGCATGACAAGAACTCGCATTTTAGAGCCTTTGGATCGACTTTGTATTCTATGAATAATTTGACAATAAATCCTACAATGATCTAATTTGGAATGTCTTTTGAGAAAAAAATTCTATATTTTCTAGCCCACAAGAGTATATATATAAGAATGCATGGAAAACCTTTGAATGGAATAGATGCTCCATATTCTATACATGATTTGAAACATTCCAATCCTATACTTTACCAAGAACCTTTGGTGACCACCTTGATTAATATTTTGGAGATTATTTGCACTGTGTATGAACAAAAAATGAAAAGATGTTAGGCATTTTCATTCAAATATTTGCATAAAGGAAAACAACTTGGGCCCTCCCAACCCATTTTTATGAGATCGTCCCATGGTAGTAAATTGTTGTTAAATAGTCAACTAGAAAGTGAGTTTTCACTTAAGGGGAGCATGGAGTTTCCATAATGGACTCCACTACAATTTTTTCTCCTATGTAAACTGAGATTTACTAATGGGATAATAACCTAGTTTACCTGTGAAGTCCCCACTGCTAGGGTTTTTAGATGATGCTAGATCACTTTTTATTTCCTCCCTTAGTTTGATAAATTTTGGAATGAGAATATTGATATAGGATTCCAAATCAGCTTCTTGGCCTACTAGGACCAAATCAATGGTTGTTTTCCTTCGTACATGTCCCCATTCTTGTGGGTCTAGGCCTTGGAATCTAATAGAACAGAATAACCCACTTGGTGAAATTAATCTATGAGGATGTTTGACACACTATATTCATTACTTAACTGAGTCATGGGCCCAATCCCATTTCACTTTATTGCCATTTCCTATGGGCCAAATTGTTTAATTCCCAAAGAGGGGAAATGCAAGCACAACCACTTTCAAAACATTATATTCCTTTATCGATTTTCTAGGCTATCAAAATCAATCCTAAAAGGGAATGGAAGGGAGGTATATTAGTTTTGAGTATCCTTTTACCAAATGAGGAGTTGTACATTAAATCCAAAATTGAATCCATTAATAATATATTTTTATTTTTACTATAAAATCCAATGCATTCAAACTCAGAGTAAATTTCCTCACACACATAAATAGTTGTGATGATATTGTCGATTACATTTCCGACTTACACATAATAGTAGTATTATATATATATATATATATATATATATATATATATATATATATATATATAGTTGTAACAAACCATTTAAAACTTTTTTTTATATATTAATGGAATATTGTTTTAGGTTTATATATGATTTATTTTAGAAGTTTATATTTTATATACCTTTCCCATCTCGAAAATAAATTTGATTTGATTTATCTAAATTGATATGGTTAAATACAATAGGCTAGATTATATTAGTCTAAAGTTGTAAATAGTTATGTGTAATATTAATTGGAGTTTTTAAGGCCACAAATCCAAAGCTCATACAAAAAATCATTGTTCCAGTAAAAGGTGATAGGTCTCTTCAAACATTTATATTGATGGGTGTCTGCCCATTTAAAAATAAACGTGTTTGTTAGAATTGAAAAAATAAGGGACATGTCTTGATATATGATTTGGGAGGAGATAATATATGTTTTATATTTATAATCAAGTTTTAATAGAATTGTGAAATATATTGGATTCATAATCTCTTGAGCTGAAAAAACACCAAAATCATAGAGTGGATCATTGCAACAACTTTCAAAATCTGCAGTGACATAGCTAATACATCATCACTAATTTTAAATATATAAAACTAATTATATCTCTAATAAAAAATATAAAACTAGTTTGACAACTCCACCCACATTAGCGTAGCACAGAGAGTGAGCATGTGGAAAGATTGTGCGGACATACGAAGATGGAGTATATTCGATGTTTGATTTTTGTCATAAAAGCCCATTGATGATGGTGCTTCATGTAATGACCAAAGATTTTAACTTCAGAATATTGCTCAAGATCTTTAATAAACAAACAGGGAGTTTCAAAACAATTTGGGTGTGTTATACATTCTGCTTGAAAATAAAATGTGACCTGTCCTGGGTCCATAGCGGTTTTATTCAATCCGAACCATGACCACCATTCTTGGAGCCACTGGGGTTGGTGAAGAAGTTGGGAGATGAAATTTGGTACAAATTTAATTAATGTATAGTGGGTTTCATCATTTTTCTCTCTACATAATACATCCCACTATAATTTCTCGTAACCTGCAAAATTATATACAGTGTCACAAAATATAAGGTTAGGATTATGGTGTGGCCACATTAGTCTTTCACTGAAATGAGGATATCTTGTCCTATTGATGACATAATACTTATGAAAAGTATTAGCTCTTGAGCTTCCTTCATTCCAGACCATATGTAGATCATGAAAAATTTCGACTAATGCCTCTTCAGCTTGGTGGGCAGACAATATGGAATGTTTGTAGACCATATCATGTATCCATCGACTTGACTTAGGATATAATTTTCTTTCTGGTACCAAATGCAGGATATCTGTATGTGGTTGCAAATTTGCATCAAGGACTTTGGTGTTCCTTAATTGCTAAGTGGGCTTCCACTGTCTGATATAATCAAACCAACCAGTATTATCAGGGATATTTCTATATGCTTCACTTTGTGCATTAGGATCCCATTCTGTAAAAATAACCATCAAATTTTCTGTTTGCACTAGGTTTTCCCTACTTACGAAATCAGGGAGGCAGTTTTGCGATCCTTTGATGTGTTCTACCTTGAAGTCAAAGTTTGAAAAGAGTGCTTTCCATTTGGCAAACTTAGATTTCTCAGGCTTCTTGATATCTTTTGTTAAGACCTTTTTGGGTTCAGAAGCGCCTGTTCTCAACAAGAATTTTTTATGTACAAAATGTATATCAAACTTATCTATATAGTTCTAGGCAGCCTTTACCTCTTTATCTATTGTAGAATAATTCCTTTCAAAAGGATTCCATGTCCGTGAGGAAAATTGGACTACTTGTTCATTTCCATGTTTTTGTTGTGTTACTATTCCACCCCATCCTAGATCACTGGAACTAGTTTCAACAATTTTGAATGTAATGTTTTTACCTTGGCTTTTATTCTTCTGACTGCTATAGTATGTGCCTTTGTCCATGGCTTTGGCTATTTTTGCAGTCTTTGATTCAGCAGAATTCTGTCATTTGCACAACCTTTGTAGAAATTACTGACATAATTTTGGCATGCCAAGGATCTTTGTAATTGGGTTTTGTCAATAATTTTATCAAGGAATTTATCGGCAAATTCCGAGGCATGTTTTTGTAAAGTGATCTGTCCATTTTCAATGGTGTGGCCTAGAAATTTTATTTTTGTTTTGAACAGTTCTAACTTCTTTTTTCTCAAAACCAAGCCATTATTTTTCACAACTTGTAGAAATATCTGAACATGTTTAAAGTGTTCTTCAACACTTTTTGAAAATATTAGGACATCGTCAATGTATACGATCAACCAATCAAAATATGGTTTGAAGACTTCATCCATTACCTTATGAAATTTTGAAGGAGAATGATTCAATCCAAATGGCATGACATTCTACTCATAATGTCCTGAAGGGACACTAAATGTTGTTTTGAACCTGTCTTCTTCTTTAATAGCAACCTCCCAAAATCCAGATTTCATGTCAAACTTAGAGAATATTTTGGCACCTGCTATTCTACTTATTAGACTACCCTTGTGTGGAATTGGGTAGGTGTCATCTACTAAAACTATATTTAGGGGTCTATAGTTGATGACTAGTCTAGGAATTACCCTAATTTGTTCAGAATGTTTATTGACATAGAATCCATAACAGTTCCAGGGACTGTTGGATTTTCTAATGAGTTTTCGTTGCAGAAGGCTAGAAATCTCTTTCTGGCATAGTTTTATGTACTCATTATTCATATGAATTGCTCTACTCTTGCACCGCTTGCCTTTGTAATCTTCTTTGTAGGGAAATTCTACTTTTTATTGCTTCCTATGCCAAAAGGAATTAGGATCTTCTGCACAACATTGTTCTTCTAGTTTCTTTAATTTTGCAACTTTCTGCATAATCTTTGGAGATTGAATTTGCTCTTCAATCCTCAGAGAAGATTTAAAGTGTATCAGTTCTTCTATCTTTCTCTGTTTCAGATTTACTTCTTGCATGGTTTGGAACATAGTAGAATACTTGGGGGCGGAGATATAAGGAAGAGTGATAGTATGAAAATATCCTCTCTCACCAAGAACAAAAATAAAGTAACCAGCCGACCCATCAGACAATCTGGCTAAACCATGTGGTTCTACAGCAGCAAGAAAGAAATTTCCCAATATGTAGTCAACAAGAATACTTCCAACTGGAAATTTCAGGCTTATACAATGTTTTTCAAAGCAAACTGTGGCAGTAGGAACCTCATATTTGAAATTTTGGGTTCCTAACCCTATAAATTATCTATGTGCTGATGTCCAATATTTTGCTGGAATTAAATTTTTGTTTAGAACATTAATATCTGCTCCTGAGTGTATCAATGTTTTGAGGTAAAATATTTGACCTTCAATGTTGATATCTAACAGCACATGGTGTTGTTGGTATTGAATGGTCATTATTTTCATACTTCCAAAGTTTAAAAAATCTGTATGTTTCTTTTCATATATTTCAACATTAGGATTTATCAAAGGCTCTGAATCTTGTGTTGTTTTAGCTTTTTCTAAATTTGAGACCTTTTTCTTTAGCTCTACCACATCTTTCTTTAGATTGTGAATTTCTTGACTAACTTCCTCTAGGGTCATAGACCTAGGTTTTGTAGACTGTTGATCTCTTTGGAATGATTTTTTATTTTTCTCATAGGAAGCATCTACAAACAAATATTTCAATGAAGAAGATTTAGAGGTACTTCCCTGGTTTTTGTGCAGAGTCTGTAGAAATAATTCGAGGAGTTTTCTTTCATTTCCCCTTATTCGAGCATTTTGATGTTTTTAATACCTTTTCTTCCTTGTCATCAACTGTATGAGCCATACACACCTTTTCCTTCTGGGGAATATTTCTTGGACTTGCTTATTCACTTTTTGAGTCATATAAGTCTTCAGAAAGACTACAATGACAGTCTTCAGAATTTGTGCAATCACATTCTCTGATGTATGCATTGATTTTTTCGTCAGAGTATTCAGTGTCCATGTCTGTTTGGCTGCTACTCGTTCTTGAGGATGAGCTTCAACAATTTTGTTTCATCAGATGTACTTCTTCTTTGAAAGTGATATTGGGACATTTTTTTGTCATATGATAACTTAAACCACACCTTGTACACTGGAAGACCATTTTCTTTCCCTTTCTTTTTGAAAACTCTTGAGACATTTTGCCTTTGTTGGCCCTTGATTCATTTTCCCGTGGACATTTATTTAAAGTATGTCCTTTTTTTCCACAAGGCCAACAAGTAAGTGTGTTGTTTTTCTGGGATTTTAAATATATATCCCTGGGCTCATAATAGTGTGATCTTGGCACAATTCTATAATATCTCCTCTAAGAATACTTCTTAGTTCTCTTGGGGCGTTCTCTGTGACATATTTTTTTTGTTTTCTTATGATGTTTTCTAGTCTTTCTCTTCTGTACAACAGGATCATCAATGGACAACCCATATTTATTGCAAGTTGATTTACTGTCATGAAGTATTGACAGTTTTTTTAATGACTTGTTTACCTTTAATCTTGTACACAAACCAATCAATGATTTTTTTATGTTACAATAAATTTCTCCCCATTTATAATTTTCAAAATATTGGGAGAATATCTCCTGGTGGTGGATATATTCCACAAAATTGGAAGGGAGTGCTGCCAAATATACTTGTTTTCGAAAATAATTTTGGCTTTCTTTGACTTCATATATACTCTGTGTCGAGTCTCTGTGGAAATCTTCATACTGAGAAATATTTTTACATTTAAGGTTCATAAGAACCATTTCATGCTTATTTTCCATTTCTATTGTTGGCCCACACCAATGTTCAAGAATGAAAGATGTTAGTGCTCCAATCATATTGTTTTGGGGTGTGCCATATTCATTATGGAATACATCTCATGCTTCATATTTAACCACATTCTCTTCCATTTTGTATAAGAGCTGGCGAGGATTCTACCTCCCACCATCTTTCTAATGTTCCCATAAAACACTGTATAAGTGTTTTGAAGGATTCAACTTCTGACTTTCCTCTAATACACATGAGTTTGTACTCTGTGTTCATTTGGTCTATCATATGTCTGATTTGTCCTGCACTCAACCCATCAATATTCTGTTCCTTATATGCTCTTGAATGGAAAGTATGAGTTTCAGGCATCTTGCCTTTGCCACTAAGATCTGGTACGGGGTATCTAGTGGATTGGTTAGACAAGTGTTCATAAATAGGAAACAGATAATGTCCTAATGTTTCAGGGATTTATTCAGATGTTTCTTATGGGAAAAGTAGAGAAAGGTCTCCAGTAGGCTGAGTCTTTTTGATATTCTTCTATTCTTTTGGGAATAAGAATGATAATTTTTCTATTGATGCCTTTAGATGTTGGATGGGTATTTGGTGGGTAAACAACATTGGTTTTGGAATGTATTTATCTTTTGGAGCAATAGATAATTTTTAAAATTTTTCTGAAAGTTCTTGTATGAGATTATGTGAGGTTACAGATTCAAAACCTCACCCTGTCTGTTATTCCTTCATTAGAATCTCTCACAAATCCTTTTAAGACAGAGACAAAAAAATTGACATCATTCAAAATTTTATTCACACTTTTTACAGCTACTTCCAAAGAATTGAAACATTCCTTTTGTTCTTGGGTTTTTGCAGCATTCATTTCTAACCCTTTTGAAGCAGTGTTTGTCCAATTTATTTTATCACTGAATTTTTGTATTTTTCCATCAATGTCAAGAGCAGAATCATCCTTAAGAACAAGGGGAATAACTTTTGCTAAGCTTCCTACTTCCCCTAGCAGGATCCATTTATAAGGAGGAAAAGTAGAAGTGGTTTCAAGCTTGCTACCATCACAACGAATGTCTTTGTGCAGATGTGCTTTCCACATCTGCCATGTATACAATAGGTGGATATTTTAGCTTTCTCCAAGCATAGAATGAGATCCAAGAAATTTTTATCTCCATGTAGTCTTTCCATTCTAAGGAAAGTGCAGTTTTCTATTTTGTAGTAGTGCTAGAATTGAATTCTCTAGCCTCAGGATGAGTATATAGATCCCAATTTAGCATATTTTTAATCCATTGAGTGTCAATTTTGTGCTTAGGACACCCTTCCATTATATAAAAAAAATTATACATCTCTAGTTTTGAAGGCTTTTTACAATCTGGAGGAGTAGGATTTTCAAATATGGAATTTGGAATCAGAATTTCAAGCTGATCTATATATCCCAACCCATATCTAGGCATACCAGGTGGGCGGCATTTTACTGAATATTTCAGTAAGACGAGGATCTTCATTTTCCAAAGAGGGTATCTTATGGATAACCATCACTGCATCATGAGGAAATGGTATATCTGCACATTTGGGATTTGGATAAGTATTTACTGCAATGGATGGGGGAGCTTCTCCTGTTTGGACATTGTGATTTTGGTGGGTAACCAGATATGCAAGAGCTTCTAAATGGACCAGGTGTTTACAAGCTGTACATTTTACTTCTAAAGAAGGAAAATGAAGTAACTGAGCTAACTCAAATAAATCTACATGAATACATGATGGAGGAATATTTACAGATGATGATGATGATGATGGTCGACTTTCAGCTAGGTCGATGCAAAACTCTTAAGACTTATGGCCAAATTATTTTTGTATGGAATCAACATCACAGAGCCTTTTATGATCAATGGTAGACCTTCTTGGAAAAGATAACACATCTGATGAGGGAATTTCTTAAATCTAGGTTGTGGTTATACTCTGGATTTTGGGTGTGTTAGGGAGATCTACCACCCAATTTTCAGGAAAACTAAGGTCTTCCCATTTTATAGTTTGATGCTCAATTTTTTGATTATGAGCATATGTTATGACCAGTGTGCTGGACTTGGATTTTTTTCTTGGTGTGTAAAGGACAACAGGATAGAGGGTGTTGGTGTGTCTAAAACATCCTCTGGTATGAACATAAATATTAGTTCTTTTCTATTTCATATCAAAACTAGATGTTTTGATTTGTAACTGAAGGATGTCTCTGATATGTTCATCATACACATATACTGAAAAGTTTGGATGATAATAGAACCAGACAGGACCATTGGATAATGGGGCAACTATCCCACCAATAAGTGAATCCATGTATTTATTGTGGGAAAGGTCCCTCGTGGTTGCTAAAAAATACGTGTTCAACCCTCTATGGGTCAAAGCATTGATCCCCACCCTTATACAACCAAGATACAAATAATATGTGCCATGTCTTTTGGCTTCTTCCTGTAGTTTTTTGGGATTTAAAAGAGATATAGTCTGGATAGACTCAACATTTTCTTGGATTTGGCTAACACATTCCTTTAATGTGACTCTAGTTATGGCTTTTAAATGAAAAGTAGATAAATGAGAATATACACTAGTCGAACTTATGGAAGGTAGAGCCCAACGTGCTGTAGGCTGACTTTCAACTATTTCTATATCTACAAAATTTATTTCAGAAGTAGAAGCTGAATGAAATAAATTTGCTAGATTATAATTTTCTTTTGTGTGCTCTTCTTGATGAAATTCTCTAAAAGATACAGATATTCTCCCTAGTTCCATTTCTATATTAGAAGTTTATAGAAAATACCCGGTTGAACCAGAAGTTTCTGGCTCTAATACAAATTTGTAAGCAGGGGCTCCCTCCGACGGAGAAATGAAGCTTATTGTGCTACGTTAAGCTTTTTGATTCTTCTGTCGTGATACACAAACTCGTATGCGAACCTCTGAGTCTTCTCGCAAAATGGTCGTCCACGGTTTTAAGGACGTACCAAGATGGGGGCGCTGCCAATGTTAATGAAGGTGGGTGATTGTAGGTTGTGAATGCAAACACGCCATCTCAAGTTTTTCAATGTCACGTAAGCATGATCTACTGAGAGTTGAAAGGGTGGGAGTCAGCTCTGACCTAAAGTATTGGTATTGTATTGTACACATGGATTGAGTTAACACAAATTTCAATACCAATTGGTTTGTAATGTGAACTCTTGAGAAAATTCAAAACTCCCACGACAACCAAATGGTTTTTAATGTGGACTAAAGGAAATCCTAGAAATTCCATGGAAAAATCTTTGAATTACTTTTGGTGAAACTACTGAGGTTTTTTAATGGGTCTATGTGGGAGGATGATATTTGGCAGTTCAATGAACAACCAATCAAAATGATTTTGCATCGTCACAACCAGAAGAATTTGGATGTAATGGAGCTAGACCAAACAATGTGTCAGCCCTGTCCAGAAAGCATTGTGATGTATTTGTTGAGAAGAAAATTTGGAATGGTACGCAGGTGAAAAACACACCCCATGCTATTTCCTTTAATCTGTCATGCTTTTGAAACTGATCTTCTATATCTGCGTTGTTTGATGATTTATGTAATTTCACAGTACATTCTAGCTTAGTTTTGTAAATGTTTTGTGAAAGTGTCACTGATAAAATATTAAGTGAGCTCTCAAAGGATTTCATTTAAATGCATAGTCTAATCGATTTACTAATCTTCTATCTTTGGGTATATGGTTTTATTTCCATAAGATATGTGAAACTAGATGTTTTCGTAGGAGTTTGATTACACTTTTGGAATTTTTATTTATTTATAAAGATTGCTATATCATTTCAATAAAAAAACAACAAATAAAAAAGCATGGCGAAATTGTATGGTATGCTAAGTAATTTTTAGATTATCTAGGGTACATATATAAATCTCAAAATATTTGTAACATTACCAACATTTTTTTGACATTTTATCTAACTATTATTGTTGGTTAAATATAAAAATAAAATAATAAAACATTCCAAAACTTTTTAAAATTATTTTTAATTTTAATAAATATTACTAATAATAATAATTATTATATATAATATTATTTTTTAAATAAGAAATTAAATTTATCAATATATTATATTAAAATTATTTACCGTCAATTAAAAAATTAATATATAAAATTGATATATCAATCATATAATTAATAATTAATATATAAATGTTACTTGTAACTCTATTATTATTTATTATAAATAATATTTAAATAGACTTGCATAAATGTTGAGATATACATACAAATGTAACTAAAATAAGAGTTCCTATTTCTTTTATGATACGGACTTATGAAGTGCACGGATGAAATTGAAGTTTTTATGAATTAAATCATAAATATTTTTAAAAATAAATTGTTAAAGAATTAAATTTTTAAATTTAAAAAAAATTATAAATAATTTTTAAAAATAAATTATTAAAAAATTCAATTTATAAATTTCCAAAATTATTAGAGTTATGAACTTAATTTAAATTTATATTATGGTAATAAAAATTTTATTATAAATAATAACATTTTTTAATAATTTGAATTTTTAATAAAAAAATTATAATTTTAAATAAAATATTAATATTTTTTATTCAATTTTTGGATTATGAATTCAAATTATATATTTTCAATACATTTTATAAAATATTCTATGCGTATAATAAAAATTCCAACTATTAAATATCTTAAAATATAAAAATTCTAACTATTAAATATTTTAAAATATATATCTAGAAGTACTTGATGTTCATATTAAATTAAATATAAAGTTAAAGTAAAATTATTTAATAACTAATTTTGTTACTTTAAACTGAAAATGGTTTTCTTGAGTCAAACTTTCGATGGATAGTTTATATGACCATCAAACCAACCTTTGTCATTTCTTTCCTTCCATCCTTTGTACCAAGTCTTAGAACTAAAG